>JZKD02S1602507.1:88404-99670 GCA_000966675.3 Picea glauca
TGTAATTAGTAGTAGAAATTAAGGGGGAGTGTTGGAATACGTAATTTCTACTGCCATTAAATTAGAACATTCTACTCAACCACTAAATTTCTAGAAAGTCCCACTGACAGCACACTGACGGTGACAGCACGGTTCGAGATATTTCTGCTACTGTGAGAACTCTCTAGATTGTCTAGAGTCTTCTAAAGCCTCTAAAAATACGAGGCAGATGTATCTGGTTTAATCAATCAATCAATACAATCTATTTTGTGGGTTATTTGTCTGTGTGTTCAGCGTCTGAATCCTTCATAACATTCAACAACTAAGAGAACAACGCTCTTACCTCATATGGGTGATTGTGAAAACAAGGCAATCAAGGTCCTGCAACCGCAATGCATGGGAGGGAAAAAATCGATAGGCTATCAGGAAAATCATGCAAGGCCAGGTCGTAATAATACGCTACCCGTTATTGAACCTCTAATCATAGAATTATTCTTGGAGCCTCTACTAGATCCAACACCCTGTGTTTTAGTTCGATGGCTCTACTGATTTTGGTTCACAACCTCGTGAAGCTGCGTCCAGTGAAAAAGGAAAGGTCAATCTACATCTCAGATTTCAAGGAAGAAGTTTAAGATTTGCAATAGCATCAGTTATTAAAGAATTGTTTTCATCTAAAAATTTAGTAACTCTAGATCCTTTCAGGATTGATTTCTGGACAAGCAATAAAAGGAGGGGTGGTAACCCAAAAAAAATGTTGAGAAAATAAAAACAATAACTAAATCGTTGGGTGATAAGAGGTAAATTCTCGGATCAATGAAGAAGAGGAGTTGAGATAAGGGTATACCAGTCGGGTGTAGAGAAGGAAGACAACGCATGATATCCAATGAAATTTAGAGCTTGGGTTTCCAGGGAGAAGACGAATAGCTTAGGCCTTGACCGATCCATTTAAAATTTCAGCGCAAGGTTTTTCCAAGGAGAGAAAACTAACTATAAGCCAGGAAGAAATCACAAATTCACCTCATCTACATGATTAAATTAAGTCTCCTCAAAATTTAAATCCCTGGATAGAAATTTTGGAATGCTTTGCAATAGAATCAACACACTAATTTGCAACTTAATGAAATCAACACAGTTTAGGATTACCGTAACCGAGGCGAAGAATCATACGTCGTTGTCATGCGCTTGCTCTCCGTCCAACTCCTACTTGCTAATCGCTGAGACATCATCGGTACCTCCTGGTCAACACTAGGGGTACTCTTCTTCCCCCTGAGCCCCCCAAGCTGCAAAGGAGCCATGCACAAAAACAAGAGAAAAATCTAGCTCCCAACTTGCATTGCAAGGTCTAGCTACCACTCCCTATCGAGTTGGGCATCCCAACTCCCAGAAGAAAAATCAATCAAAATATCGGCAGCGTAACCTTACGCCTACCAGTCGTGATTCATACTCCTCCTTCGCCATCATTTTTATAGATTTTTCTTAGTGATTAGTTTCTCAAACCCTCTTTAGATTCTTTTTATTAAATTTAATTAGGATAAACCTCCCCTGTACACATGTCACATGATCCCTTAGTTGCACCAGAATATCAATTTATTAATTAATTAAATTTTCCTATTTCCCTCACCCACCTAAAAGCGTTCCTAAAATCGATCCTCGGTGTCCCTTTATTCCCTTACATTTCTTAAATGACTGACGTCTTTCTTAAAACCTAGTTGAGTTCACAATTAGAAGGTTCCAAAGACTAAATTCCCTACTATGTTAGACATTCCCCTTTTCCTTAAGTTTCCCCTTTTCTTCTTAGTTCAGATTTAGCAAGTTTAGATATAAACAATAATTTTCCCTTTTAATAATTTAATCCTTCATTAAAATTTTACTTTAATTATTAATGTTTGAATTTTCTTTACCCCCTTCTTGTTATATGTCCATTTAGTTTTTTTTGTTCACAAGTTTTACTTAGACCTAGGTTTTAAATTCACTAGGCTTTGCGACAATTTTTAAGGGAAAATTAGTTATTAAACTTTACTCATACCATCATTCATTTTAAGGCCAACCAGGTCCTAAGGAGGCATGGTTTTCTAGGTACTAGGTTTATTAACTTGCTAGAGTTAAAAATTGCGACATGCCCTTCAAAACGCACTACGTGCTCCAAGGGTGCCACTGGCCTTTTGATTGATTTTGGTAGATGTGAAACCCCTGGATTTAATACTCCATCAGGTGACCTTGTGGGTGACTAAGGGCCTCTAAGGAATAAGGACCCTACCTTATTGCGCACCCCTTAGAATCATCGTGAGCGACTATCACAGTCTTCCCTCACGGCATCGTGGATCTCTCGAACTAGGTAATCGTTAACCTACAGTTCGAGCCACGGTGGGAGTGCTAGTAGGCTATGGCAGGGTTGTTGCCACACCTCTTCCTCAATATCTATGGTTTTCCTGCATGACCCCTTTACTCCTAATGTGAGTCTGGTTAGAAAGCTATCGTCATCCTGCATCCATCAACGAAACATGTCAGTGATAATCAATCAACATCATAATATCTAGTCATATGTCACATATGTAATATGAAAAACATTCAAACCATAACAGTCCACTCCCTGAATCGATCCGGAGTTCAAAGAGATCCATCGATGCCATCGGCATCCTCAAATTTCCAGAGTCCTGCACACTCAGGAAATGAGTCAATAGCACCTGTCGATATAAATATAACAAGATAACATATCATCAGATCCTCAACATCCCATAATCATAATCAAGATAGTCAATCATCTAATGAACCGGATCACATGCACACAATTGTCCTCAAAGAATAAGTCCAATCAAATGTGTTCAAGAGCGTGATGTTACACATTCCTTCTCTATTTTTCATATCTTTAATAAAGAACTAATGCATTCATATATAGCCTTCAGATTTCTAGACATATGGAAATTGTTGCAAATCATATGTAACTAATTCTAATCATCCGAGACTAATTTTGAATAACGTTAAATTATTCTGAGAACATTGAATAACCCTAAATTATACTACAAATCCAAAGAGTCTAATCAAAATTTGCTTAAAATTCTACCAATAATTAGAATAATAGAATATAAGCATTATCTTCAATATTAATTACCTAAGAAGGAATAGTGGCAAACAAAAATGCAGAGTAACAAACCATTTAATGTCTTCCTTGAATCTAAAGACTCAATGCACATGCCTAGCCAAATACTCTCTCACTTGCCACCTACAATTCAATGTCAAATACTTGAGTTGCAAGTGGATAAGGTAGTAAGCCCTCACGTCTCTTGTCTCTCGCATGCTTTGTTCATTTTCTTGTCTTCCAGTGGCTTAGTTGGTTGATTTTCTTTTGTGCCGGTGGTATTCTTTTGATATATCTTATGTGAACTCTCTGAACTCTCTTGCATCCTAAGCCACTTGGTTGATTTTCTTTTGTGTCGGTGGTATTTTTTTTATTACACCGAAAGGCGTATACCTATTGGAGATGGGCACAATTCATCACCTTTTAATATAAAATTCTAATCTGATGGCTAACAATTGAAGATGTTGGCATATTCTTAGTCGTCTTCCCAAATCAATGAATGTGATTTACTCTTCATAACTTCCATGTATTTTTTAATGCATCAGTTAACGTGTTTACTTTTTAACATTTACTTAATCAATTAAGAAATTACTGTACCACCATATGATTGCCACGTTTAATTGATTAACCTTTCAAATTACCACATTTAAAATTAACTTTTGGATTTCCTCAGCTCTATGTGTGTTTCAGTTGTCCATGCATTTCAGTTGTCCGTGCGTTTCATACCATCTTATTTTGGCGTTCACCAACCACTTTGCGGCTGTGCTAGTATATCTTATGTGAACTCTATGAACTCTCTTGCATCCTCTATTGATAAACGTATGTTGTTTGTGGGACAAGGGACCTCTTTCCGCTCAACGATTTGACTGGTAAAGTCTACGAAGGTATACATACCCCACATCCTCTGGATTTGAACCTGTGACCTCTTAAGAGGAAACACATGTTCTTAACCATTAACCTGGAATCAAGTTGTAGTTTCAAGGATGTATATGGCACAAGGATATTGATAATATCTTAATGTTAATACATTTTTGTTCTCCAAAAAGTACTTTCTAGTGCAAGAGAATATTAACAAGTCTTCAAAACTCCTTCAACGATAATGATATAAATGTTTATTATTTAATCATATATATATAATTCATGTTGAAGTGTAATTGTGTTTTAAGTAATTTTGTCTGGTTGAAAAAGCTACCAAGCTATCAAATTTTATAGGTCTATTGTCATGAAAATGATAATTTTTTATTAATCTTAGTTTTCATTTTTTATATGATCATTTTAACTTTCACTTTTTTGTAAGACCTTACATGGCTATATTTTCATTTAATTTAACTTAATATTCTAATTATAGTGGTTTGAAGTATTGACTAAATACCTTTATTGTTTGCAAGTGTTATTATATGATTGTACAAAGGGTTTAACAAGAAGTGTGATATGAATGTCCATTTTCATACTTCCAAATTAAAAATTTATTAAAAAAAAAAAAAAACTTTTATCTAAATAAAGTTGAAAAATTAAAGCAAACTTATTATTTTTAATCATTTCTAAAAGTTTAACTTGTTATCATTGTAAAATTAAAAATCAAATTATAAAAACATTTTTTATTCTTTTATTTTTCTTAAAATTTATGTCTTTTAGACTCCCTATCTCAAGAATTTATGGTGCCAAAAGGAAGTCAATAGCAAGCATGTCTATAGTCCTTGTGACCACATAAAATTTTAAAAAATAGCACCATTACCGTGCACAAACATGTATAGGTTGATGGTGTTGTCATTCTGACAATTTTTACATATATACTTGGATATATAAAATTATTTATACATATATACTTAGATCTATAAAACTACCTTATTAATAGTTTTAATTTGTCATTAAATGTTTTTAAAGTCAAATAATTTTTATTCGTCTACACTTTAAATTCTAAATCAATATTAATAAAATCTTTTTCATAACATTTCAAATTCATTATTACTAAGAACATAACTACTGTTGTGAAACTTGTTTATTAAAGGCTCTAGTTAAGTTACTATTTTCATCATCTAAGGTATGGATGAATATAAGAGCGGGTATATATATTTTCATCCTAACTAGACCCTTTATGCTACTTACAATACTAAGGTGGTGTGTTAAACTATATTTATCCTTTATTATAAATACATTTTTAATTAAAATTAAAAATTATTTTGATCAATTAAATTAATTTTCAAGATAATTAAAATTAATTATATCTAGTTGAAGTAAAATGTTAAATTGTAATTAGGAACAATCTCATACATGGAATTAAGGTTATATGTTACTTTAAAAACTCATAAATCATAAATATTTTCTTTTAAAAATATTATTTAAATTAAAAATATTTTTAATTAAGAGCTTATCTTACTTTAAAATTTAAAAAATATATATATATATATATATATATTATTCTTTTTTAAATATTAAATCTAAAATTCATTTAATTTAATGTTCCAACATTCACATATCATATAAATAAATTCACAT
The DNA here is from genome assembly GCA_000966675.3 of Picea glauca. Classification (NCBI taxonomy): domain Eukaryota; kingdom Viridiplantae; phylum Streptophyta; class Pinopsida; order Pinales; family Pinaceae; genus Picea; species Picea glauca. The sequence continues at coordinate 93,956 of JZKD02S1602507.1, forward strand.
TATCATATAAACAAAATTTTAATCTTTTAAAACATTTATCAATTTGGATGATGATGATGATTAACATCCATTAAGACCAAATTGGTCTATTGGACCTTAAGAGGGTAAGTGATTACTTGTGATTATTTAGAATTTTGTTTCTATGCTCGAAAAGCATTAAGAGAAGTTCTCCAAGATCACCATACTTTTGTTGAGTTAAGAGGTTAGGAAGGTTGGTAATGTGACAAATATTTTGAAAATGAGATCTAATGTGGGTATAGGCTGGATAATCTAAGAGAAAGTGTTTTTCATATTCAACCTTCTTAGTGTCACAAAGGTGACACACTCTTTCATCCCATGGAATTTTAGGAATTGACCAACACCGAGTTTCACTATGGAGCTCGTGAGAATTTGTTATTATCTTAGCAATGCTTATTTTTTTCTTTACACTCTACAAAACAAATAGATAATTTTGATATTCTAGATTAGGGTTGATTACATCCCTATAATACCTTAATTTTATTTTTTACTCTAACTCTTTATCACGCCACATTTTCTCCTTAAATTTTGATTTGACGTTTTTTTAATAGTATCTTTATTCTGCAAAATGGTGTCTTCCATGATTCCCCAATAGTCTAGCCAATATCGGGCATCTTTGTGCCATCCTCGCTTGAGTCGATGGTGGTTATGACTCGATTTTGAAGCAATTATAGGAAGTCTCTTGTCTTCCATGTTGTTTAACTTATTCTTATACATTAGGTATCTAGTCATATCCATGCTCTCAATGGGGGAGAGGCTTGTTTCTAAGAGGAGGATGGGATCGAGAGTATTTCCTTTAATTTTGATATTATAGGTTATAAAATTCTTTTGTATTTTCTCTATCTTTATCCAAGATTCACCAGAGATACTACAGCCCCAGACTTCACATCCATAAAGAATAACAGGTGTAACAATAGTCTCAAAGAGGAATTTCTTCCTATCCCAACTCCAAAGTTCAGTTGATTTACAATTGTTTTCAAGCCCATAATAATCTTTCCATCCCCCAATAATCATTTTCTCAATGCTATAATTACGATTGAGCTTGTGGTGAATATCAATTCCAAGATATTTGTATGAAGTCACTTCCTCCAAGTTGTTGTTGTCATATACGAAGGTATCATAAGGGATCTAATTGGATTTAATAATCATGACCTTAGTCTTATCAGTATTAACAGTCATATCCATATTGGAGAAAAAATCCTTGAGGATTCTTAGTTGGTTTTCAAGATCATGGGGACTCATTTCCATAAGAACGATATCATCGACATAAAGAAGAAGATTGATGACTATACCAGTGAGAGTAGGGCCGACACAACCTGCTTTTTCCAAGCAATATTCTAACTTGTCAATGTATATGCTAAAAAGGGTAGGGGACAAGGGACAACCTTGTTTGACTCTGATATTGCAATTAATCTATTTTGACCAGCCCTCAATTTTTTTAAACTTAGAAATAATGTTCGCATACATCCTTATTCCAGCAGCCCTCAACTCGAGAGGAACTTTTATCTCTTCCAACCTATTCCAAAGTTTTTTCCTAGGAACCATGTCAAAATCTTTTCTAAAGTCAACAAAACAACAAAAAAGATTGGTTTTAGTATTGCAGAACTCCTCCACAATGATATTAAAGGTAACAAGATGTTCCACAGTTGAATGATATCTCCTAAACCTGCCCTGACCTTTAGCTCTTTTACCGTGACTTTCTAGTCAAAGGCTATTCTTCTTTTCCAAAATAATTCCATAAAGCTTAGCTAAAATCGGGCTAATCATAATGGTCCTATAATTAGAGGGAATGTTTCTATCCCCATTTTTAAAAATAGGAACAATAAGGCTTTGCATCCAGGGTTTAGGGAAGCCTTGCTTGACTACTAAATTGAAGATCTTGTGTATGTGAGGGATAAGGATTGGCCCTCCAATTTTTAAAATTTCATCTTGGTAGCCTTCAATGTCCTTATCTTTCCCATTTGTGAGTCGTTTAACCCCGAACTCTATGTCATCTAAAGAAAAAACTTCTTCCTTTGTAGGGACAATAGGAATGGTGTCCATGGCATTAGGGAACTCATAAAGACTTTAAGGTAGGAATTCTAGTCCCTTAAGGGAATCCTATTATTTTCTTTAGTATTTTGTTTTAGAAATTGGCTCCAGAACTTCTTAGGATCCAGCGTATATAGTTATGAAAGTTGCTCTTGCCTTTTATTGATATAGTACCTTTTTTTCCTTTTAATTAGGGCTTTGTACACATTGATATTGTCGAGTTTTAAGCACTCATTAGAAGCATCCCTTATGGATTTCCTAGCAATTTTACATTCTTTATCATGCCAAGGGTTGGTCGTTCTATTATTCTTTTTATAGGACACCTCGAAAGAGAACTTGTTAATAGAAGTGGAAAGGGTAGTTGTAAAATTATGATAGAATTCTTCAATGTTGTCCTTATAAGTTAGGATATTTAACTTACTATTTAAATCCTTTAAGAAAATGTCAACTTTACTTTTGTCAAAGTGCAAATTCCTTTGATTATCATAATTCTCTTCAATAACGCTCCTATGCATGGAAAATTTTAGAGTTACGGTTAAAGGTTTATTATCAGAGTTAGGCTCATGGTCATTTAAAAGGTCAAAAGTTCTTATTTGCTTAGAAATGAGGGGATATCAAATATCACATAATCTACAACACTATTACCTAGCCCATGAATACAAGTCATCTGGTTGGAGTTTGGCCACTTCATTACTCCATTGCAAATTATTAGTTCTTGAGAGTTGCAGAGCTTGACCAACTCAGTGCCAAACAAATTCTCAATTAGGTCTTCAGAGCTTCTTTTGTACCTATTAGATAAAACAAGGTCCTCATCTAGCCATAAATGATTATGGTTGGAGTCATTACTTAAAAGAGTAGCTTGTTTAGTTGTAGTCCTAGCATTAAAGTCTCATAGAATGAGGATATTACCTTCATTTTTCAAACTATAAATATCTTTTTCTAAATTATTATAGGGACAATTGTTATCTAGATTGTTTTTCTTATAAAAAGTAGAATTAATAGGTGCAAAATAGCAAATTGTTATATACATCTTCTTAGCACTGGTGTTTGAAATTTCTATTCAAATGCACTGATTGAGAGGGTCAATCTTATGAAGTTGAATGTGAGGAGAAATGATCTTTCTAATATAACAAGTTATGCCTCCTATACCTCTACGGTGAGATTTTTTGTTCCATGCCAACCACAAGACAAATCCTTCTATGTTAGGGACCTTAGACTCCTCATACTCTCAAGTTTCAACTAGATAGATAATATCAATATCACTCGGGATCCAACTTATCATAGGACCTATGTGCCATGGAAATCCAAGACAATTCCAAAAAAGGATATCACTCGAGATCCAACTTATCATAGGACCTCTACACCATGAAAATTCACGAAAGTTCCAAAAAAAGATAAGTGTCCCAAATTCCTATTTATTAAATATGTAATATTCTTATTTTCTTTTTAAATATTTGTGAATTTGGATAAAAAAAATTGAATATGTAATGCTTTTATTTTCTCTCTTTGTATATTATCTTAACAAAACTTTATTATTAAAAATTGAATTTGAATATATAATGTTCTTATTTCCTTTTTCCATATATTATTATTTTAAAAAAAAATATTAAAGATTAAAAAATTTAAAACTTTGTTTATAAAAAACGTGGTTTTAAAAAAATGTTTTATAAAAGAGAATATCTAATCTAAAAAAAATTAAAAATCCCATTAAACCACTTGATCAATATAGAATTTGATCCATCAAATCACCTAATCAATACCTACCAACCCCCTTTTGTGAGGAACCTTCCATCAATAGAAAAAAAAACAAAGGAAATTCCAACAATCTCCAAATATATGTTGCTCGACCTTGATCAGCGAGCCTGGTATTTTTATTGATACCATCTAACCACGTAGCGACGTCCACAGTTTAAAAAAATAAATCCATCATTTCATTCAAAGAATGTTGCTTTTACTCAGTCAAAAAGCCCATCGTTTGACCATCTTTCATTGAAAGGAATTTGCGTTTCCTGTTTATGGTTAATATCAGTCTCTGGAATAAGTAGAACAAATCTCTCATATCTGCGCGTTGATCCTACTTAGCAACCACATTTTTTTATTATAATCTTTTCGATGGCCACTGGCAATCAGTAAGCAACCCATTTTTAATTTTCTATACATATTATATACACGGCTTCAATGGTGCGGGATGCATAATGACTACAAAAATCATATCAAGTATTTAACTAACAAGTTTACAAATCAAAAGAATTATGAGATATTTAAAGATATGTTAGTATCTAATAAAATTAATTATCACTAAAATTAATTTTGACTGCAATTTACTTATCAATATCAACCAAAAATTATAAGTCGATGGAAAACCAAATCTTAAAATTATCAATATCAATCAACAATTATAAGTTAATGGAAAACCAAATCTTAAAATTAGATATGTCATGCAGATTTCCGTAATTTAATTATTATTTTAAATATAATTTTACACAACAAATTTTAATGTAAAATTTAGTGACATTTCAAAAACCAATATAATTAATATTGGTGTATTAAGTATAGAATTACGCTCAAAGGCGTACACCTATTGACAATGGGCACAATTAATGATATTTTAACCTTATTTAACCTTAAACCTTAATCTGATGGCTATGCATTGAAGACGCTGACATATTCTTAGTCGTCCTCCAAAATCAATGGATCAGATTTATTGTTCATAACTTTCTTGCATTTATCAAGGCATTCGTTAACATGTTTACTTTTTAACATTTACCTAATCACATTAAAAAATTACTATAAGGGTATGTAATTGAAACGTTCCATTTATCAACCTAATACAGCCAAACGTTTCATATTACCACAGACGGATTACCACAAACGTTTTATATTGGAGGCACGCGTTCTCAGTCGATACATTTAGGCGTTCTCAGCCGCTTCTCAGCCGCGAGTTAGCGGCTGTGCTAGTTATATATCAATTCGAACCTAATTACTAAAAACTGATTTAGTTTTCCAAACATTTTGTAGTTATATTAAAAGCATCTCACTCATTGTTGTTGCTCATTTTTACACTAAACTATCTAACAGGGTCTAAGTTATCATACAACACTTGTTTTTAATTTTATCATTGCATACATTAAATAAAAAATTTATTTATTGAATTTAAATAACATTAATTCAAGTCACATTAATATTAAATAAAAAAATATTTATTAAATGTAGATAACATTAATTCAAATCACATGTAGCTAAGTTTATAAATTTAAAGTCCTACAATTACCTTTCACTTTATTTTATGCACATATCAAATAAAAATATCTTAGTTACATTCAAATATCATTGAGATGTAAAATGGATTATATGCATAACATTGATTTGTAAATCATTTATATTATAAACCATTTAATTGTACAACCAGATTGCATATTATATACCATTTAATTGTACCACCACATGATATAACGGTTTTATAACATTATCATAATTTGATCATTTAGGTTTCTGTGTTGAGAGATTTGTTTAGAAATTGTCGAAAGAATCACAGTGCTTTTGATAGCTTTTCGACGTTTCGGATCCACAACAGGATCCATCTTCAGGACAAAAAAGCCTGAGGAAAAATAAGAGAGGAACCCTTAATAAATAATGATGAGGAGGGTGGAAAACTAAGGTCGGCTA
>JZKD02S1602507.1:103280-113698 GCA_000966675.3 Picea glauca
ACATTCTCAAATTTTAATATATATTGAGTAATATTTTCAATAGCTATAATTGAATTATCTCATAATTCTCAAAAAGGAACATAACATAGTAATATACTTATCTTCTTCAAACATATAACATAGTAATATACTTATCTTCTTCAAACATATAACATAGTAATATACTTATCTTCTTCAAACATATTAATATCAAAAGAGGTTTAGTGCAAATTCATAGATCCTTTTGTTTCACATCATTGGACAATCATAAGTCATTCATCTCTAAACATTCCCACAACTCTAAACACTTTATTTTCATTGATCAAACCAAAATTATTTCTTCAACCCCTTTTACTTCACTTGCATTTTTTGAGAAGCCCTAGAAATTGAAAAACATCCTAATAATTTCAATCTAGAATATGGCTAACTACAAACTTAGTGAGTCCTATAAGCCTAACATTCATCTCCTAAGTCATTAACCTTATCCTACCCTGATTTCCAGAGTCTCCATTTTCTAATCTCTACCCCCTTTTAACTTCTCTTCCTCTTGGGTTTCATCCTCTCTCTTTAGTCATATCTTCCATCCTATCCTCTTGTACTTTTCTTTCTCCTTTTTTGGGGGGGTTTGGGTTTACCCTCTTACCTAATCCTTCTCTCGTTTCTTATTTTTTCTTCTTTTCTTTAATCCTATCTTTAATTCTTTTTAAATTTATCCTATCTTTAAATTTCTTTTTGTAGTAGTTTCTTGTTTCACGCCATTTAATGCTTTAATTATACTATTTGGAATTAAATTATTTTTCTTTATTTTTCATAATATCTCATTTTTACTTAGTCTTTATGACCATTTTATTATTAATTTTCAACTAATACAAGTTTATTTTATTAATATTTCCTAAGGAAGACTATTTCATATATTGTTTCCTATTTAATCTTACCCATAGCATTGTGAAAGCTTCATTTGTCCTTGATGATAGGTGGAGTGTCCACTCTAAAGAAATTCCAAACACTATGATAATTAGTTGTAAAAACCAACATAGTAACATACACAAATGTGTATCATTTTAAAAAAAAACAATATTTAATTTAACTTTTATTAATACCTACACAAATCTAGGTACTCTTGTAACTATGCCAAAGGCTAGGTACTCTTCCCAATGTTTATAAAAAATATTTCCAGTTCACATCTTACATAAAAAGATGAATAGAGATGCTAAGTTTTATACACGACATTAATAACAATCTAATTGAATGGTTTAAGTTCCTATGTAGAATTTAAATGGTTGGAGTAGTTTTTTATAAAATAATAATAATAATAGTCTAATTTTAAGGTCATGGCCAAGCGAGACACCAAGTTGTTGTATAAGACCCCCATGTTTGTGGGACAATGGACCCCCTCTGCACAACGATTTCACTACTAAATTCGACGGAGGTATACATACCCTACCCCCCTCTGGATTACTATCTATTTTACCTTACCACTAGGTTGCAATTATAAACAATCTTCAAAAGTCAGGTTTTGTGTTTCAATTAATAACCACAAATCTGTTTTTTTTTAATTTTAATTAATGGATGGTTATGGATGATTATTTTTTTTTGTGTGTGAAACTCTTCAACCATCATTTACATATGATGTTGTTTTATTCTTACGAGAACCCTCCCTACTTAACTTTTTCTTATGAGAACCCTCCCTGCTTTAGATTATACTTTAGTTAAAAATCAAAGTTGACCTCGTTTTACTTTATGCATTATAGTATTGTAGTTATTTTTACATGGGATGCACTTATATTGGGTTGTGGTGATCACAGCACAAAGAAATTATAACTGGACCTCAATTTTACAGCTAATCTTTACGATATTTTAATTTTGAACAACATGTGTCGATGTTGATTATATATATAATTAATTATATTGATACCTAAACTAAAATAATAAACTGTATTGCACACAAAAATCACATTTTATTATTCAATCAAGTAGATATTTGACTTTGAAGTTATCTTTTGTAAGAGCACTTAGCAAATACAAGGAGTATATGCTTATGACACGGGATGACGTTGTGTACACAAGTTCATGTATTCAAATTCCAGCAGGGTCAAACGCAACACTATCAAGTGTTAGCCGTTGTGATCTTTGGATTGTACGTGCACATGCAAGTTTAATTGGAAACTGTTTTCGAATCTTCAGTTGACTTGCCTTTGTCGATGTCTATACTAGTTTTGATATTCGTGAGATAGGTGTGCAATCACGCGCAGTGTTTGAAGTATATAGATAAGCTAACTTGTTTTCTTGTCGGTGGCCAATATGCGGGTCATGGAACTTAATCCAGAGGACATCAATTTTTTTTTTTTTTGGTATAAGCTTTGAGTATTCCATCTGTACCATTCACCGAGCCATCTTGTGAATCATAGTTGCAGGCATATATTTCAATTAGCGTGTCTAATTTTAGGACAAGTTGCAAAGGCAAAGTGGTTGTATGTTGATGGCATGGTACATTGCCATGGTTGTCTTCTTCAAGGTCAATTGAATTGATGATGATATCATTGCTAAGTATCAGCGATAGCATGTACCTGTTATGCATTGCAACATCCCTATTCTTGTAGAACAGGTAAGGGAAGGTTGGGTCTGTTGGTGCAGGTCACATGCACCTTGAATTGTTATATGTTAAGTCATCACACATTTGGTTTTTTGTCTGCATTCTATTCAGAATTGCAATAAATGTTTCATTTTTCTGGTGCACTGTAGTATGTAATTCAAAGCATTTTATATTGTCTTTCCAAAATTCATGCATCATTATTTTCATATTGATCGTAGGTTGTTAAAATATCAGATAATCCTGGTTGGGTTGCGCATGGTAAAGATCCCCATAAAATATCATGGCAATGTCCCCAAAGTATTTGGTGTGCACATGTTTTATGTTTCTCAGTCGATTGTCAATGGAATATAAGAAGCGACTTCCAATCAAAGATATCTCATCTATGAAGACAAGTTGTAGTTCGTCATAAATATTAGACAAGGTATCTAACATTTCCTTGCTCAGTGGAAGAAAATGTGACTTGTTAAAAGGCATTAAAAATGCAGAGTGGATTGTTTTTCCACCTGCATTATATGCAAATTTTCCTGTATATGCAACTAATATTAGTCCCTTTGGTTTCACAGGGTCGGTCGAATTGTTTGAATCATAGATTCGTATAAGCATTTGGAATAGTGATTTTGTTGTGAATGGATTTCATGTTCCTGCCCCTCCTGTAAGGAACAAGTGCACATGAGTGTGCATGTTTAAGCATTTTTTAATTGCAATGCCCTTTAGGATTGATTGTTGTTCTCAATTCAACAGTCATCGAACTCTGTAGTATTCGTTATTTTCAATAAAGAAAGGATGTTTTGTGACTTGAAAGCCAATATTGATACGTTTTTCAATGGCGGTTGCTCGAGGACAAGGCAAATCTTCTTCCAAGTCGTAGGACTCACAGAGAGTTCTAGTTGTTTTATGGTTTGTTAAGGTCTCATCAACATTGTCAGGGTTTTCTAGTTCATGAACTGCACTTTCTAAATCACCCCATGTTGGATTGACATGATATATAAATCTAGATTCATTGGTTTGTATTGTAGTCTCATAAGCAATATATGCAGCTTCCCATGTAGGGAAGTTATGCTTTAATGTTTTTCTCATTTTGATCAAATGGAACATACAACAATAGTTTTTCTCTACAATAGTTTTCATAGTCGATGTGTTTGTTGTATTTGGCAAAGTGTATTATGTTTGGTTTTTTTCTTTTTGATATGGGTGCACCATTTTTTTGTAATGCAATATGAACTATGCAAGGAACATATGCTTAATAGGAGATGGACATTGGAGGTAATAATCAATAATAGAGCGACATATCACATCCTTTGAGTTATCATGCTCTTGTTCTAGAAAAGATGGTGGTTTAAGCACGAATGTGTGTTTGTCAAGTGGAGATGTGTTTATGAAGAAACATTTCCTTGAACTACAGTTCAGAGGCAGGGAAAGTGCAATGTGGACTACTTGTTGAGTGGACATTTGTTGAATATTAAGCAATGTATTTCCAAGTGTGCATATCATTTGCATAGCATCAATATGACTTTTTTCATGTTCTCTATGTATTCTTCTTAATGCACTTGTCATAGACTTGTCAAACTTTGTCATGTACGAGGCACAATATGATGTCGCAACATATGCATTGAGGACATACTGTGCATTTGTATTTGCATTCCGCATAGTTGGCATGTCCTTGGAGAAATTTTTGTTCCAAATATGTGAAAGTTTTCGTTTAAGGAAAATTGTTGGTTGTTTAAGTGTAGATTGTATCACTTGGATGTACTTATCTTCTGTTAGATTTAGTTCTGCCAAGAAGTCTTCGAAGATCATTAAGTCATCAAAGTCTCGTTGTTCTAGAAATGTGAACAAAGATTTAGATTTCTCAATGAGAATATTTCCCTCTAAACTAATTGGTTCTATGATTCTTGTTGTTCTCATTGGCGGCACGAGGAAGTTGAATCTGCAATGTGAATATTTTGATTTTTTATAGCTTCTGGTATGATAATGTCTATGAACTTTGGCAAGTTCTGGATCCAAATGATCTGTGTTGCATGTTATGTATTTTTCCAGAAACTGCTTGAATTGTGAGTTGTTGTCATTTCCATAGACCGGTGCACCCTCTATTCATAACAGTGTGTGGTCATGTTCACTCCCTCTATTCTGAAACTCAGTCACAAAATAGTAGTCCGATATTTTTCCGAAGAACGTTTCACCATAACATATCAATTGCCTCAAAGCATTTATTTTATGTCTATAGTAATGAGTACATGTCACTGGCTCTTTTCTTATGAGGTAGTCAATGTCATCATTTTCCAATGTATCAGTTTTTTTTTTCCTTTTCCTGTTCCTATACAATGCATACATCGTAGCCACTAACAAATCCCAGTGATGCTCTACACTTGTAAATGTGATGAAAAACGTTGGGGATCCCAATTGTCGGATCATTGCAAATACAGTTTTCTTGTTTTGTTGAAATTAGTCAGGAGAGATGCGAATGTTTTTTAAATCTATGTATCCAATATCAGATTTTAGGATTTTTTCTAGGTTTGCTTTGTACTTGACATATCTGGCCAGTAACTTTCTTCCTTGTAGCCGAGATTTTCTTATTTGCACTCACATGCAAGAGAGCACTTTCTCAATTATTATGTGCATTGTTTTGAAAAACAAATTTGTTATGTGACTAGAGAAGTCACCGCTTGAATGTAGCAGCTCCCATCGGACTATTTTTTGATAGATGAATCATTCTGTGATGTCAATGGGACATGGATCTCCATAGAATAGTGTTGGGAAGTTCATTTCCTCAGCAAATTTGTCCTTGAATATTCCAAGTGGACGTTGCCCTTCAGCAGGTGCAATTTCGACAATCTTGTCTTGCAAGTCATGAATGTGTTGTGAGTCAATGAATCCATGTATCAATGTTTCAACAGGTCTTTCATTCTCTGATTCATCACTTGTATAAAATTCACTAGTAGTGTCAAAAGATTTTGCAGAACTGTGAGTTCCTTGTTCAAGAACATTTTTCCAGTTATCATTTATACAAATGTTGTGTTCTTTGTACAAGGCCCTGGAACATAATTCTTTTAATGTTTTCGTGACAATGTGCACGCGCACTTTACATGTCTTGTATGCATTCTTGTATTACAGACGTCTTTTAAGAGCTACAACAATTGTCATTGTCTTGCTAATGAATTGTGGCAGGGCTTTTTGCACAACATCTAGTTGGACAGGGACATTAATAATTGATCTTGTTAAGCCCATCTGAGGTCATTTATATCCCCAGGGTCTAATTTGTGCAAATGCAATTCGCAGAGACACAATTTTCTCTTCAAGTTATGTAAGTGCACTTACATCTAGTAGTGGTGTGTTACATCTTATTTTCCATTTTCAAGTGATCGTTTGCATGGAAGACAAATATTGCTACTGGAAAATGTTCTGCATTTAGTGTCAAGCCAAGGTATTATTTTTGCAAGTCAGGGGTGAAGGACATAGTGTTTTTTGTGAAATTCAATTGCTCGCAAATCGCGCATGCAATGGAAGGAGTGTCTTTAAATTGTTTCATATAGATATGTTTTGCATCTCTCTTTCCTATGCAAGGATGCGTAGTAAGTGTTTGTTGGTTTTCAATGCTAGCAGTGCATGGTGTTCGCTCTAGGCTACGAGATGTTATTTTTCCCTCTCACTTAGTATCATGACCATTGTGGGATATGTATTTGCACCTGTTTCTCTTGCGTATCTATTTTTTCAACATGTGGTAGCTTAACTTATGGTTTCCACCTGAAACTAGTTTCACTTGTTGACAAGCCATGTTGAAGGTGGAATCGAGATTTTTTATGAGCATTGCCTCCTTTCCATCTCGATGGTGCAAACAATGATGTTCTTTGTCATTGGACATGCGATTTTTGTGTTCAGCAGAAAGTGTGAAAATGTGATCGTGTTGTGAACGCACATTTTTTTTACGTTATGATATGTGAGTTTATGTTTCTTGTTCAAGCTCCCTTTCACCTCATTATGACCGGTTGTACAACTCAAAGGTCTAGAAGGAAGTGTACCAGTGTATTTATTTCTTTCATGTATGACCTTTTTAAAGTTGTGATAAGTTTGTCTATGTTTTTTGTTTAAGCTTTGTATGACCTGATGACAAGTGGGATGAGTTTCATCCTGACTAGACAGTATGCGATGCTTATGCACATTCGATGCGGGTTGGGTGGCATGGATAGTGGAGCTTGAACTGGAAGTATTTCTTATCAAAGGTTGATAATGGGTGTGTGGCGTATCTGTTTTTAGCGATATGATGTCAATTGTTTGATCGTAGCTTGAATCATGACAGTAGGAATGGACATTACCATCTGACAGGGTTGACCAGACCTAGATATTTACTCTGAATATGATAGATATCCATTGTAAACAGAATGTGCCACCCTCTACATTTCCTTTCTCATATGGCATTTCCATGTTTACAAGGTATTGTTGCCAACTTCCAATTATCGACATACTTTCTATGAGATATGGTAAAATGTGTTGATACAAGCAGTTAAACGCATATTGACTTCCACCTATAATTTCATTACAAAAGGATTTCACAATGTAAAGGCACAGTTAGTGCACATCAACTCTGTTGCTATCAAATAGAAAATTTCATTGAAAAAACTATCTCCACAAGTAGATGTAATAGTTGTTGCTATGTGAAATCCATGGGAGTGTATATGATGCATAATCTGTTTCCAATGCAATTGAAGGTCTTTGCAGGTGAGGGACAAGTACATATCAGGTCCTCCAAGATTGCATATGGATAATTTTTTATAGAGTAGTGGTTCATAATGACCACTTAGAGGATTGGCATCATGGAACAAGATGCAATATGGATCCCTAGATGCAGTTATATTGAATAGTAGATATTTTTTTTTCTTGTTAATGACCAAATTCCAATTGATATATTCAACTACTCGACCAGCCATCATATACAAAATGTAGCTCCCCAAAGTCCCCTCTCATGTGCAGGAAGAGTTGCAGATGTATACAACCACATCTTTGAAAAATACATACTGACATCATGCATTCCAAGCAATTGGAAAAGAAAATAAGATGCCAATTCTTATTGATACGACTCTAATGCCTCAACATTTCCATCTTCTAAATAGGCCAAGAAATGATCTATCAATCCATTACGCAACTCGGTTGAGGAATAACGAAAATGCAATAAAACTTGAAATGCATCGAAGAGGCAATCTCCCACAGTATACGAGAATGCATCTAATCTAAAAGGCCCATTGTTATGCAATACATGGTCGATGTTGTCATGCATAATGGAGTTTGTATATATTTGATAGATGTCAACATCTATTACTTGCATCATCTTTTAAGTTGTGATTTTCAAGATGTTTTTTAGCTATGTTTAGATAATATGCAAATAGAAAAAAAGAAAACTACAAGTTTGGAACTGTATACCAATTTCGCTATGTATCATTCAACCTTCCTTTCAAATTAGATGTTCTGTAGTTTCTATAGCATATGAAAAACAAACAAAGCTATAGTTAACGTTGAACCATATAGAAGAGATAACGCAAATTAAAGAACACTATAAATTTTCTCTGTACAAAGATTGAGTATTTAAGACATATAGTTTTTGAATGTATTTTAGGTGTGCATATTATAAGTGTTTCGGTAGCCACTGTATATATCTTTACAATCTTATTCATCATTTATTTTCATCCCCATTCTTCAGAAATCAACACTAAACATATATGAAACGACTTGTTGATGTCTCCCACTCAGAAAACTCACATAGATGGTATGTGGGATAAAAAAAAAAGCAGAAGAACTAGGCATTATGGAATTTTACCACAGGAATGGAACCAGTACATAGCACAACTTCTTAAGGTTTCAAATTCAACTTCTTAAGATATCCTTCAACCTTCTTCCTTTCAAATTTAATTCTTTGTAGTTGCTATAGCGTATGAAAAACAAACAAAGCTATAGTGAACGTTGAACCATATAGAAGAGATAACGCAAGTTAAAGAACGCTATAAATTTTCTCTATACAAAGACTGAGTAATTAAGACATATACTTTTTGAACTTATTTTAGGTGTGCATCTTATAAGTGTTTCGGTATCCACTGTATATAGCTTTAAAATCCTATTCATCATTTATTCCCATCCCCACTCTTCAGAAATCAACACTAAACATATCTGAAACGACTTGTTGATGTCTCCCACTCAGAAAAATCACATAGATGGTCTGTGGGATAAGCAAAAGAGAAATAACTAGGCATTATGGACTTTTACCACAGGAACAGAACCAACACATAGCACAACTTCTTAAGGTTTCAATTATCTTACAACATGAAGAAGATATTCTAAGATGTTTCAATTATCTTACAAGATGAAGAAGGTATTCTAAAATTGGGCACTGGGAAACTCATTCTAAGATAGACCAGTGAACTATCCATTTAGGTTAGAAAGAGTCATTTCCACAAGACGAGGTCCAGATCTGAAAATGTTCATGGAAGATGCTTTGGAAGACCCAAATTCCAGCATAAAACCAACAACTATATGTGGTTTTTCCTCAGAGAATGAAATCTTTCCCTGTCATAACCTGCAAAGAAGGGATGGGAAGGTCCTCGTAGATTCTTTATCCGCAATGAAAACTATGAATTCATTTGGAAAATCGCTTTGCATTGTCATTTTCCAAAGAGTTATGCTATGATGTCCAGGACATGAAAGTGGGCATATGTGATTGGAAGGGGACATCCTGAAAAATGCACTAAACATATGGTTTCAAGAACAGAAAGATGAGGATAACATCCCATATCTTTTTTTATATGTCACTATGGTTGTGACAGGGGTGGGTTTTGTATTCAGCATTGACCTGCAAAAGAGACAAGCTTTCTTGTTCAACACTTTTCGGGGATAGAAATACATTCTTGTTTCTTTGATCCTAGTAGTCACATAAAAGGATGTTTTGTAAGAGAAATTCCACTCAACTATTATTTCTATTTTTTTTTTACATTTATTTTGATTTACAACACTTCTTAGTATTGAAAATTCTTATCTGAAAACTGCAAACAGTAAACAACAAACAATGAATAGGAATGAAACCATGGTATTGAAAATTACTCGTGAGTGGGGAACGACAGAAGCGCAGTTCCAATTACGGGTGTTGAATCTCAACCCTACAAACTGCAACAACAGGTCCAACCGTAGATGCAGGACACCAACCTTGCAAATTTGAAGCAAACAAGGGTGTAGGATTTCAACCCTGCAAAGTACAAGAACAGTCGAAGTGCGAGTGCAATACTTCAACCTAAAAAAGTTGAAGCAAACAAGAGCAAGCAGCAAAAAACAAACCAGTGAGCAAGCACCAAGAGGTCCAATTGCAGCTGCAGAACCTCAACTTTGCAAAATTGAAGCAAAAAACAATAAGAAGCATCCAGCGAACCAACGAGCAAGCAACAAGCAGTGAACCAGTGATGTCGGTGGAGAACAATATTGCCCAAATTCACTGCAGACAAGATTGTATCCAAAAATTGGAGGAAAATGTATTGTGATAGGCTTGTTAAGTAAACATTTAAGGTTGTTAGGCCTGTTAAGTAAACATTTAAGGCTGTCAAGACTGTTTAAAGGCCTCGCGCTATGTAAACATTTAAAAAAGAATGCAGTGTGTCAGGCATGTTTACGTACTTAATAATAAAAATGTCTTTTGAGTACTTAATAATAATAATAATAATAGTTCGAACAATAGAGAGTATGCCAAAATTTATATTCAAAGGAAAAACAGACTCTCGATGCTCAAAACTTTGGATATCTAAACATTTAAGTAAAAATAATAAAAATTCAAAAAGACTGTACATGATCAAAACTTTGGATATGTTAACATTTAAAA
>JZKD02S1602507.1:128420-166955 GCA_000966675.3 Picea glauca
ATTTTTTATAAAAAAATAAATTATAATAAATCATGTTTGATTCTAAAATTAGATATTGTTTAAAAAAAAAAAAAATTTGTTTGTTAGTTTGTCTGTGACATGTGGGACTAACTTGTGGTTAAGAAACTGTGATTAAGTCATTAAAATCACCCAGGAATCTTACCCATCAAGTCTGAGCCACACCAACTCTTAATATGATTGGATTTATATAAATTAAAAATATTTTTAATAAATATCTTTTTTAATATTATTTAAATTAAAAATATTTTTAATGACATAAAAACATATTTTACTTAAACATTTAAAAATAAAAACAAATCACAAATATTTAAATTTTTTGAAATATAAAATCCAAAATGTATTTAATGGTCAACATTCATATAAATAAATTCACATTATCATATAAATAAAATTTTAATCTTTTAAAACATTTATCAATTTAGATATTAAAACTTGAATATAATGATTTATTTTTTCTCTCTATATTATTAGTCCCTCATTTCTCTCTATATTATTAGTTCCTAGTGGAGGGAATATAGCAATGAGTTTTAGTTAGAATCCTTATTAATTGCAAGTTTGACTTTAAAATTTTGTTGATTTGCAATGTTTAACTTAGATATTTTTTTAATATAATTAAAATAAATATATCCTTGCATTCAATCCTCATGTTGTGTGATGTGCAAGATTTGTCATCTCTCTCATGCTCGGAACTCATTAGCTTTGCTTTGTTCTATGAGCTTGCTACTTGCACACCTTCACTGCTTTCTTTGACATGCGTTGTTATCATCAGCGTTGTGTGCATTGATTAACATTTCCAATTTGTGACATCTATCTCACCCTTGGAAGATTGATGGATGGCTCGTATTTAGACTTCCAAGGTGGAAAGTTGGAAAAACAGAGAAATCTATCAGATTTTAACTCATGTCTATTTGGTTAGCTCGTGTCATTTTTATTTTTATGTTTTATGTCGGTTTTGGTAAAAGTTATGATGAAGAGAAACTAAGGGACAAAACCTAAGACTCACGTAGTATGAGGAAGAAGTTTATGTTGTATAGTTGATGCCTCTTTGAAGAGGGTTTTTTTTAATCTTGTCGCATCATTTTCTGTGAAGATTTGCATTTTTCTACATGTTTTTGGAGGCCATTTATTTTTGTGCGATATTTTGCAGGTGAAGACTTGTAGGTCTGCTCTTATCTAAGGTGAGAAGGTGAAAATTTTGAAGATTAGGACTTCTCCGAGTGAAATAGTCAAAAAATATTTAAGATTTGGCGTTTTTCAGGCAATTGTAGTAAAGTTCTAAAATTTGGTATGTATTAAACCCTAGGCGTTGAGAAATTTAAAGATTCGATCTTCTTACAGCTTAAGACGAGGAATTTTAATGACCTGGTTTTTTTTAGCTGAGCAAAAAAATATGAAGGTTTCCTACATTTTGACCCGATGTACCGTGTGTTTTTCGTGTTCACGCATTAGCCTCCTAAATTTGGACATTTTGTCTCATTTTATGGAAGGATTATAATATTTTGACAAGGTACTGTATTTTCTTTTCTATATTTTGCTTCCTTTGTTTTTACCGTTTCTTGTTTTATTTCCCCCCCCTGATAGTAAGTATGGTTTTAAGTTTTTAATTTTTCTCCGGATGTTGAGGGCTTTGGTCAACTCTATGATACTTTAAAGAATCAAACAGAAAATGTTGAAATCCTAGCAGTGTATATGTGTTTTATGGAAAAAAAATAGGAAAATCTTATATAAAAATGTAAGAAGTTGAAATTACCACTCATTTCAAAATTCGTAGATCTTTGTAGAATATGTAAAAATATTGTCCAGTGGTAAATATAAACCAAATTATGGCCCTATATGTGGATGTTTTCAAGTAAATATATGTAGCTTTGATTGAGCATGATTATAGTTATGTTTAAACATGCACTTTTTCTTTTGATTATATCTTCTGTCGATTGTGAGGAAACTGGTAAACATCGTGTAGCCTTTTGTTCATGTATGTGCTATGGGAATCAGGAACTAGACTTTGCCTAGTCAATTTAAGATCGTTTCAATTTTCCCAAACTATTGGATTGGCTTTTTTGAAAATTACCTCTTATTGGAGTGCTTTTCTCAGTTACTGAGTCCTTGTTTATTGAAAATAATAGTTATTTACATCTCTGTCTGTATTTTCCCTGGTTATATCTTTTTGGGAAGCAAATTCATATGAAACATTCTGATTTACATTCGAGGAAATAAATCTTGAATGAATAACCTATTTTCGTGGAGGTATTACTTTCTTTGTGTGTTTTTTCTGTCTAAGTAAACAAATTTATATGTTGTTGTTTTCCTGCTTGTTCATAAATGGTTTCTACATTATCGGTTGCATATTTTGTTCCAAATATGGATAGATACAACTACAACTACACATGAATAGAAGCAAAAATTCTAAAATCTTGGCATTACAAATATCTGACTAATAACTTGGAGTTTGATATCTTCGTTCATTTGGAGTTGAAGGCTATTGATAGTGACTTCCTTCTTGTATGCTATGAGTATGCATAAAGGTTTTGGTTCTACTATGTGTTCTATATGACGTGACTTACAGTTTAAACAAGACCTAAGCTAATATAAGAAACTAAAGACAAAATAATGCAGAAGGCCTTATAAATGGGACGCAATGGCTCCAAGAAAACTAAGAAAAGATGCAGGGACAATTTAGGATCAGACAGGCATTGGGATATAAAAAGTGGAAATCACTCAAGCTCCATACCTGGATGTTTCAATTGTGAAGGCCATCGGTTGTGATGAAGTTCCAACTGATGAAAAATATGTACAGGAAATTTTGCACCTTGCTTCTTATTCAAGGGGTTATGTAAATGCATGTGTAGTAGGCCTATCTAAATGCCTCGGAAAAACTCACAACTGGGTAGTGACATTGAAAATAGTTGGGATTATTCATAGGTTGTTGCATGATGGCGATCCAAGTTTTGAGCAAGAAGTTCTTTTTGCAACAAGGTGTGGTGTGTGTTTACTAAATTTGTCTAATTTTAGATATGGTGCACATTCCAATGCCTGGGATGGCGTTGCCTTTATACGCATGTATGCCTCATACCTTGATGACTGCCTTGATTGCTAAATTGTTGTAATGTCTCCAACCAAGGTAAATGGGGAGTATATTTTTATTAATCAAGTTATTATTCTTCTTTGAGTGATTTAATCAAACAATTTGCAGATGTTATCCAACTAAGTATGTCTCATACAACCATTACGCATAAAATAGAGAATTTAACCATGGCATATTTATTATGGATGGAAAAATCAAAAACCACACAATACAAGAACTTTACTAGTTGTAACAACAGCTTCCAAACCCTCCTACACATAAGCTATTGTATGCAGTGCATCTATAGACACTAACAAAGACACAATAAGAACCTGATGATGATGATGATGCAAAATTTCCTCAACCAGTGAGGGATCCTTCTATGCCTGTATGGTCTCAAACTCCTCATGCTTACCTCGATCACTGTTTCCAGACATCGTTCATGCAATCTTGTGTTGATGGCACCTCGTGAGATTATGGTGAGGTGTTTAGCAGGGCATCGCAGAACGACTTGTGCTTGACCCGCGAGGATTCCTCCTGTCACGATCGTGTGAAACCCTCTGAATGTCAGCGGATATGATGAAGGGTTTCCTCTTGAATATAGTCACAAACACCCTATGTGAACTGCTAAGTCTCCAATATCTCTTCTGCATAGAACCAAACACCACAATGAATTTAAATGAAGACTCTGGATGAATCCCCTTTTTGTCTAGCTAGGGTGGATCTTGCACCACCAAAACTAAACCTGCAATGGAAGGGTTTTACCAAAACCCCAACGAAAACACTAGATATAAGGAGCACCCAATAATATATCAAATCATAATGCCAAGGGGAAGGGTTGCTCCTCTATTTATCCTTCCTTTGGACCTTCTATATCTTTCCCCCATTTTGACCAAATCAAATCTTCACTTTATTTTTCCCTCCAATTACATTAAATATAATTGTTTATTTCATTTAATGTCACTTTTAGGGTTTGACAATATTTATACCTAGTGACACCTCCTTGACTCCCCTTCTTCCTTGTTGACTATAGCCTAGAGTCGTACAGGCTATTTAGTCACCCCCACATCATGATCAATTGGGAGGGGACATTACAGTCCTCCTTCCCAGGATTGTTTGTCATCAAGAAATTCCATATCATGGTGTTGTAAGATCTGCTCCCATTCCTAGGTAGCATATTATGTGGGAAATCCTCTCCATACAACCAGATACTCTTGAATGAACCTTCTTCTAAGCCTTTGTTCCCTGACATAAACTATCCTCTTGGGAGCTAGAATCAATTTTCCTTCCTTATCTAGTGGAGGAATATTTACTGAAGCAGTGACCTATTGTTCTAATGCCTTCTTGAGGCAGGATACATGGAAGGTATTGTGGATCCTACTTCCTTCTGATAGCTCCATCTCATATGCAACTTCCCCGACTCTCTCGATCACTTTGTACGGCCCGTAAAATCAGGTCTTGAGCTTCTATGCACCACTCTTCTTAAATGAAGATTGTTTGTATGGCTGCAATCTTAGAAAGACAATATATTCAACCTCAAATATGTGTTCTACCCTGTGTCTATCTACATACACTTTATGTTGAATCTGAGTGGCCTCTAGATTCTCTTTCAGGACCCTTAATATGTCTTGACTTTTCTGCAATCAGTCCTTAGCCTTGGGAGCTCTGCTTTCTCCAAATTCCACATCCACAAAAGACAGAGCATCATATCCATACAATTCCTTGAATAGGATCATCTCGATGGACATGTGATGAGTAGTTTTGTAGCAATCTTCATCGAGACGCAACCATTTTATCTATGCACATTGTTGCCCTGACACATAGATCCTCAAGTACCCCTCGACCCATTTGTTTACTATCTTAGTATGCTTGTTTGTCTGAGGATGATAGCTAGTGCTAGGAATCAACTCTATCCCAGATAACCTGAACAAATCCAGCCAAAATGCACTAAGAAACCTGATATCCCTCTCACTAACTATGTTCCTCGGTAGGCCATCCAGTTTGAACACTTCCCTGAAAAATATATCTGCTACCTGAGATGCATTGTACTCTATAGGAATAGAAAAGAAGTGTTCATATTTAGTCAACATATCTACCACCAAGTAAATATAGTCCTTTCCCTCCACCTTTGGTAATCATGTGATGAAGTCCATGGACATTCTTTTGCATTTCTATTCTGGGATCGGTCAGGAATGAAGCAGTCCTGCAAGATGGGTGAATTCTAACTTGTTCTACTGGCAAGTCATGCCTTCCCTCACTTGAAGAAGTACATCCATTTTAATACCCTTCCAAGAGAATATCTCCCTAACATGCCTGTAGTTCTTCAGGTACCCCTGGTGCCCTTCCAGTGGTGCATCATGTGCTTCCCTCAAAATTATATCCTTGAGTGTGGACTCAGGGATAAGATAGATCATGTCATTGTAGTAGATGATGTCATCCACTACCCTATATCTATCATCTTGGATACTTCCCTCCATCATCTCAAAAGCAAAAGTATTCTTAGAGTATTCCACCAAGAGAGTGGACTTCCAATATATTGGTATCTCTATCATAGAGAAGGTTGCAGGTCTTTTAGATAAGGTGTCAGCAAATATATTATCCTTCCCCTTAACATATTCAATGTCGAAATCATATGCCTATACCTTGCTCACCCATTTCTATTGTCTCTCACTCAGGTCTCGTTGCTCCAAGAAATATCTCAAGTTGTTGTGGTCATTATGAACCACGAAGCGTCTTCCTACCAAGTATTGTCTGAATTTTCTAATGCATGCATGATGAAAAAAAAAATCTTATCATAGATCGGGTGGAGCCTTTCATGCTCCCTTAGATTCCTACTCTCAAAATATATCGGATGACAATTCTGCATCAATATTGCCCCTATCCCTTCATCGGATGTGTCACACTCTAGAAAAAAAGGCTGCATAAAATTAGGAAGTGCCAAAATTGGGAAAGTACTCATGACCTTCTTCATTTTTCCGAATGCCACATGTGCATCCTCTGACCATCGCAATTCCCCCTTCTTGGTGAGGTCTGTTAATGGCACTACCCATTGTGAAATTCCTTTCACAAAGAACCTGTAATAACTATATATCTTGAAGAATCCTCGTAGATATGTGAGTGTCATGGGGGTGGGCCAGTATAGGATGATCTGGATCTTCGTTTGATGCACCTTTACTCCCTTAACACCAATCATGTGTCCTAGATAGAGGATATTTTTCAAACCAAACTCACACTTTGCCTCCTTAGAAAAAAATGATTGTTCTTCCATAATGGTGAGAATATCATCCACATGGTTCAGGTGTTCCTCCTATGTCTTGTTGTAGATGAGAACACCATCAAAGAACACCAGTAGAAATGTTCTCAACTATTTGTTGAAGATATGGTTCATGCATGACAGAAATATAGCATGTGTGTTATTCAACCCGAAGGGCATGAACATGAACTTGTAGTGCCCATGGTGACACCTGAATGTTTTTTTATGGATATGCTCCTCCATGACTCGAATTTGGTGGTATCATGATCGCAAGTCAACCTTTGAGAAGTACATTTCTCTGTGCATCTCATTGATCATCTCATCAATCTAGGGTATTGGTTATATTTTTTTTATGGTATTCTTGTTTAGCACCATGTATTCTATACACATCATCATAGTACCATATTTCTTCTTCACTAGTAGAACTGACGAAGCAAAAGGACTAGAACTAGGTTGGATGTGTCCCATATCTAGCAGCTCCTTTATGGCATTCTCTATTTCATCCTTGAATCTCTTGGGATGACGAGCTTCGACCCCTCTTCCAGCTCAATGACATGCTCAAATCCTCTATCGGGTGGTCTCCATGCTGGTAATGGTTCAAACAGTCTCTCATGTTTTCCAAGAAATGCCTAGATCTCCACAAGGTAATAGTCATGCTCCTATTATGGCCTCTCCATAGTGATTAGGCTCTATTCTACGCAAACTACATCCATGTGTCTAAAAATGGCCTCCATGTGTTGGTTAGACACAATCTTAGGGGCACCTGTTAAAATACTTCTCAAGACAACTCGTTGCCCATCCTTGTCCTGGAACTCCCTCCTCATGTCCTTATAATTCATACAGATATATCCTAAGGAGTGTGGCCATTGAAATATTAGTACCACATGGATATCTTCTAACTCCACGATGTAAAAGTCATCGGTGAGTGTGTAGTTTCCCAAGGTTACTTCTAGCCCCCTGATCCTCCGAGTACACATCATGTTGTACCTATCCGCTACAACTACATTGAATCCTTTGAAATATTTTGTAGGGATCTTTCTCCTAGTGACAAGTGCAACATCAATGAAGTTGTGGGTGGTCCCACCATCCACTAATGTCGTAACCCTCTACCCTTGCACAATACCTCTAATCCTGAAGGTATAATATTTAGGGACCCCTGAACCTGTAGCAATGGTAACTCCCTTGGGGCTATATTGCAATGGTGCATGTTCTATGGTCTATGATGGCTCACCAATGTCATGTTCAATACCTTCTTCCTCCCTGTCATCTTCCTCATTGGAAACTACCTCGATGTAATGGACCTTATCTTTGTCCATACATCTATGGCATCGTTCCCACAGATCTTTGCAACTGAAGAAAAGTTTATTCCTCCTTAGTTCTCTACGAGTCTCCTCATATTTTTTGTCCTTCCCTGTCCATGACTTTTGTGGGGGGATTGTATACTTACCTCCTCGAGGGATGAAGGATTTTTTTGGTACCTTCTTTTTTATTGTTTCCTTCATGTCCTGGCATCTCATGATGGCTTTATGTAATGCAGTTGGCCTAAATTCCTTCACCCATCCTCCTAGGGGTTCAGTTAAACCCTTTGTGAATAGCATCACCAGCCTTTGTTGAGAGATATATGTCACCATAACTGCCATTTGAAAATCTTTGATGTATTCTTCTAGTGTGTTTGTCTATTTCAACTGTGCCAACTCCCTAAAATGTATCGCATGGTCCTTTTGGTCAAACATTTCCATCAATTTCTGAGTGAATTCCACATATGAAGTGATTTTGGTGTGCCCTAATATCACCAACCCATGGTACCACCATTCGTGAGCTTCTCCTTCCAATTGGAGGGTGGGATACTTAATTTCTTCAACTTAAATCATTGGATTAAGTTGGAGATAAGTATCCAACTTATGTACCCAGGCTATAGCTTTTCTTTTTGCAGACCCATCAAAGGATGGAATAATCAACCTTCCCACCTTATGCATGAGATCAAATTTATGTGGGCTTTACGCTCCCTTGTTCCCCTCCTTCGGACCATATTTATGTTTAAGGTTGTAGAAGTATTTATAGGAAACTTCCTCATGGATATCTTCATGCACCGTATTGTAGTCCCTGTATGAGGTGTTAATATCAAGCCCCTGATCTGGTTGCTCTAGTGCCTCCATAGGTTGCTCTGTCAGGAATTGTGGTAATAAAGGCCTAGGTATATTTAGGCTTTTGCTCTGGGTTGGGTATGGTTATTACTACCTTTTTCATAAGCTCTACTTCCTCTATGGCTTCTCTCTAATTGATTCCCATTTGAGCCTCCAGGGCTTTGATTTGCTTGAGTGTTGGTAAGTAACTATGACAGGAATTGTGTCAATTAGCATTGCTCAACGACCATCTGTCATTGCTCACTAGCCATGGATTCCAATAGTCGTGAGACTTTGTCTTCACCATGGTCCCCCATGCCTCATTCTGGCTCTGACTCTATGTGATTTAATTTTATTTATTTTTCTGGTGATTCTTGAGAGGTTTGTACCCCACACCCTTTTCATCTAGGCATCACAGGATGGAAGAATCACCAACTCTAATACCATTGTAATGTCCCCAACCAAGGTATATGGGGAGTAAGTGTTTACTGATCAAGTTATTATTCTTCTTTGAGTTATTTAATCAAACAATTTGCAGATGTTATCCAACTAAGCATGTCTCATACAACCATTATGCATAAAATAGAGAAGTTAACCATGACATCTTTATTATGGATGGAAAAATAAAAAACCACACAATACAAGAACTCTACTAGTTGTAACAACAACTTCCAAACCCTCCTACACACAAGCTATTATATGCACTGCAGCTGTAGACACTAACAAAGACACAACAAGAACCTGATGATGATGATGCCAAATTTCCTCAACCATTGAGGGATCCTTCTCTGCATGTACGATCTCAAACTCCTCCTGCTTACCCCGATCACTGATGATCGACGTCATTCCTGCAATATTTTTTTGATGGGGCCCCGCGGGATGATGGTGAGGCATCTAGCGAGGCCTCGTGGGACAACCTGTGCCTGACCCGTGGGGATGCCTCCTATCACAACTACGCGAAACCCTATGAATGCCAGTGGATCTAATGAAGGGTTTCCTCCTAAATACGACCGAAAACACCCTATGCAAACTGCTAAGTTTCCAATCTCTCTTCGACATAGAACCAATCATCACAATGAACTCAAATGAGGACTCTAGATGAATCCCATGTTTGTCTAGATAGGGTGGATATTGTACCACCAAAACTAAACCTGCAATGGAAGGGTTTTTCCCAAAACACCAATGAAAATGTTGGCTACAAGGAGCACTCAATAAGATATCAAATCATAATGTCAAGGGGAAGGGTTTATCCTCTATTTATCCTTCCTTTAGACCTTCTAAATATTTTCCCCATTTTGTCCAAATCAAATCTTCACTTTACTTTTCCCTTCAATTCCATTAAATATAATTGTTTATTTTATTTAATGTCACTTTTAGGGTTTGACAATATTTTTACCTAATGACACCTCCTTGACTCCCCTTTTTCCTTGTTGACTATAGCCTATGGGAGTCATATAGGATATTTAGTCACCTCCACATCACGATCAATTAGGAGGGAACATTACAATTGTTGATAAAAAAATACATTAATCATAGATTTAACAGTAGGGATCGGAGGATGAGATACAATGCTAATGAGTTTGGTAGTGGAGATTATGGGAGAAATGGATACAATAATCAAAGATCTCGTTACAATGATTATGAATTCCAAGGGCAAGAAGAAACACAATTAGACAATGGCGAACCTATGGCAATCCAAGATATGAAAATGGAAATTATTTTTGACAAGTTATATTGTTGGCTGCGGGTTTTGGAACATTTCATTGCATGTCGTCCTACATGTACAAAAAAGAGTAATAGATTGGTCCGAATTTCTCTTTATCCCATTGTAAGAGAGAGCTTTCATCTTTATGGCGATATTTTTGATGGGTTGGAGTTATCCTGGATAGATTCTTTGACATGGAGTGAAATGTATTCAAGAGAAGCAAAAAAAGTTGGAGAATTGGCATCCATTTATAGCTTGTGAAAAAACATGGGAGTGAAAAATGCAAACAATGAACTTGAGTAACCACATATGTTAACACAACAGCTAGAGATTTAGTCCTTGGGGCAAGGACTAGCAATGAGTCACTAGTTGATTCTCTATTAATTCCAAGTTTGACTTTAAAAAATTGTTGATTTGCAATATTTAACTTAATTATATTTTTATTTTATTTAAAATTAATTAAAAAGAAATAATTATCTCTTATATTATTGATTCATGGTTATATTATTGGTTTACGATTGGTTGGCAACATGCATTAATAACTGTATCCATAAGTTGTCAATCCCCATGCTCTACAATGCACAAGCTTTGTGATGACATCGTGCCCATCATCATTGTGTGCATTAATTAACATATGCAAGCTCTAACATCTCTCACGCTAGGAACTCATTACCTGCATCTCTCAACCTAGGAACTCATTATCACTCACATCGCATTCACTGCTTTGGTGTTACACTACCAATTGCTACACCCACTTCTGCAACGGCCAAAGGTATAGTTACAAATACACTTACTATTTCTATAATTTCATATACATTTGCTATTTTTATGGTTACATTTAGGTAGTTAATCCCGAAAATGATATCTAATATATTGCACTTCGAAAGCCTCGTCATTTCTATTTATATGTATTTTAATTTATCTAATAACAACTAGATATGAAACTCGGAGAAACCAAACCACTATCATTTTTGAAGAAAGGGAACCACTATTATTTATTAAAGAATAAAATGAACTCTTTTGAACCAAAAAAGCATCCACCAAAAGTCAATATATTTTATTCCAAAGAAGGAATTCTATAGAACTATTAATGTAAATAAAAAGCTCTCATTACCTTTAAATTTGAATTATATTAAGTTTAACTATTTATTATATATTTCCAAACTTTTTACAAGAACACTCATTACCTATTCATACTAAATTTTAGTCCTATTAAGTTTTACTATTTATTATATATTTAATATATAATGAGGTTAATCTTATTTCTTTTGTAAGTATATTAATTTAATAAGAAAGTAGGTATATTATTGACTAGACTCATATTTAGTATGTAACAATCTAAATAATTTAATCCAAATTGATTATTTTTTTTCATAGTTTTTAATTTAAATTTAATTAATTATTAAAATATATTAAATGAGTTTTTATTATTTTACTATTAAAAGGTGGGTGAAGTAATTTATGGGGGGATAAGGTTGTTCGGAATTAATAGAGGGACAAGTTTTTTTGGGGAATTAATGAGGGGGAATTTGAGAGGAGGATAAGAAAGAAGGGGAGGATTTGGAAGGGGATTTGATTTTTTTTTTTTGGTTTTGAGAAATTCTAAAAGATAGAAAAGGGGAGAAAATTGGGAAAACAATTGTTTTTGGGGAACTCTCACATGGGCACTATTGTTGTTGGGAACTTTGGGCTCGGGGGCCAGAAAACCGCAAGGATTTTTGGAGCTAGGGATCCGAAGAGGTTGTTCCTAGTTGGCTGGGAGGTTAATATCCAGTTGGATAGTTTGGGCAAGCTCAAGAACAAGAAAACCAGGGACTAAATCAACTAATACATAGGTAGAGGTACATATTTTGTGCATTTTATGTTGTTATTTTGTTGTTGTTGATTATTATGATGTTGTAAAGAAAATCATGAAAGGAATACCTTGAACTAAATTGAATTTATTTCTGCAAGAAGATGAATAGATTTATTTATTTATTTATTTTGAAGCTTTGTATGAAAGGCCTTACATATGGTATCAGAGCCTGATTTCAAAACTGAAACCTCACCTTCACCACCCATGTTAACACATATTATTCTAAGGGGGGTTGTTTTCCCTAAGGGAGTAGCACCTTGGTCAAAATGCGAGAAAAGGGGCTTGAAAACCCACAAATGGTGTTTAGCCTAAGTTGGGGGTCTGATTTGATGGTTTGGCGTGTTACGTTAAGGCACGCGTTGATTTGAGTTTCTTAATATTTTCATCCAGCAAAGATCCAGATGGAAAAAGAGTAGGGTGAGGCCGCCACGTTTTCTAGGTGCAGAGTTGATCCATGCTCGGTCTTGGTCCCAATGAAAACAGTTAATGGAAGTGAGGGAGGTGGTTGAAACCTTGTCTCACCGCATAAATGGAAAGCCAGAAAGGACTGGCAGAGCAGATCTTGCGCCTGACAGGGGAAGGCATGCACAGAGGAGACTGCATGTGCATTCTGACTGAGAAGGAAAAGACGTATGGAATTGGACGAGAAGCTCGAGCACGCCTCTACTGGGAAAAATTTTTAGTATATGTATGTAGTTTTGAGTTTTATTAGAGGTCGATGGTTGAGCTAGGCTCCCTTATTGTAATATTTTGATGAAGAACTATGGTTCTCTGGTTATCTAACTTCATTTGAGACATCTTGATTAATCTAAGTTATCTTTCTTCTTCCATCTTATTTGCCTTTGATACTGAGAGAGTTCATGATTGATTGATTCATGTGGAATGTTGTAACTGTATTATGATAAATGTTTGATTATAGTACTGTTATGATTTATTTCATATTCCTTGAAATTTAAATCCAAGAGGACCTTGTGTTTAAGTTTTGCCTCCTTAGGCTGCTGAAAAATTTGATATTCATAGCAGACCTCTACACTTTTCTCACTAAATCTTCCTCCTACTCACCCTTACTCCAACTTACTGACTGGAGTTGATTCAAGACCTCAATGGTTGGTGCATGCTAGTCCATATTTTATGAGTTAGAATGTTATTATCTCGAGTCTTATCCATTTGACCCCCTTAAAACTCATTTACATTTACTATATAAAGTGATGGGTATTGGGCTTACCTCATTACAATCTGAGGGTGATTCCTAGTGCTAACATTTATGGTGTCACTGCCAGGGACGAATTGAATATTTTCCTTGGGTAGAACGACAACGAACTTATGATTCTAAAGGTGCATCAGAAATCAGAACCTTTGAAGATTGCACTTGCACCTGGCGAATCCACTGAGGTGACTCCACTGTATCAACTCCATTGTTTCAGTGTGGCTTCTTCTGGCAACACTTGGTAACCCTTAGGAGAACACAACAATCAGATTTGGTCTTTGACGGTGAACAAAGACAAAACACACTCATTCTTCATATCATTCACCTGGGGACTCCATGATTAAATAATCGATTGGTGACTCCACTAGTTCGAAATGGACAATATATTGGCTCGAAGGTTTGCTCCCTTCAATTTTTATGTTGTTCCTGGATTTCCTAATGTTGTTCCTACTCCAGACTAGTGGGTTGATTATTTTCCCATATTTAAAGAGCGTAAAGAGGACAACCCTGCTTATCATCTCCATGAGTTTCATGAACTCGTGCATAAGTGGGAGATACATCATGAGGATGTATTTTTGAATATGTTCATGTTCTCATTAGCAAGAGATGCTCGTGAATGGTATCACTCTTTACCCCCTGCTAGCATCTCCTCCCTGGGAGAATTTCATGCAGCTTTCAATAGGCATTGTCAAAAGTTTTATTCCTCTGAGTTAACATATCATAATGTTTTTGAGGAATATAAAGACTATATTCAATATATGGTTGTGTATGATGGAAGTTGTAAGGATGAAGGTTTTGAAGATGGAGGAGATGCTTTGGGTGAGTTTGTGGAGCAAGTAAAATTACTTTCTGCAGAATTAGAAAAACTGAAGGCAGAACATGTTTGTTGCTCGTTTGAAGGGGACGAAGAGAGGTTTCCAGTCCTAGGAGAAGATGCTCTTGGCCGCCTTGATCAAGGATTGCATAGCCATAGAGGTAGCATATTATGTCCCTGATGCACCTGTTGTCTCATATTTAAATGAAGAAATAGTTGTATATTCAGATGAAGAGCAACAGATCCCTACATCATTTTTTTATGACTTGGGGAGAATCCATCTTGTGTATGACAACTATGAATCAAATTCATAGTTGGATATGAAGGAGTTTCAGCAGCATGCAACAATTCATTTCCTTCATACATTGAGGAAAAACATCGTATTGAAATCATCCATCTTGGGCCTACAGAAGACCAAGAGCAGATATTTCCCATGGGTCTTGTTTATGATAATTATGACTCTGATCCTTGGGAGATTCATGAAGAAGGAGAGGAAGAGCCAAAGGAGTCATTTATATCTTGCCCAGAGCCTATAAGTCAGTAGCCATCACCTAGGATCCATCGACCTGCATCAGGCTTTCACTTACCTATGCTTACCAGAGACATCCATCCTGGAGTGAGTAACTGTAAAGCAGAGCAGGCCTTTTGTTGTCAACTTCATGGGTTTTGTCACTCGTTCTATGAGCCAGTAAGGGAGTACATAGAGTTTCATTTCCTTCATATTTTGGAGCCGCCCAACTTTATCCTGATTTCAGCACTAGGAGGGAGGCTAAAAGATGCAATCGTTATGCTGTCACTATTGCATTATATGTTATCAATCACTGATAGAGTAAGTGAGTTTCCAGCTAGGAAGCCACTTGAATGGTTATGGTGGAAGTTTTCTTTCACCTAGCACTTTGTAAAAATTAGTTAGATTAGGTTTGTACATAAATAAGCTCCTTCTAGAGCCCATGTGTTTTTCTTTCATTTTTAGAATAGTGTGCTTGTCAGCCTATATTTCCTCAGCAGGATGTTTTGAGCTCGACTCCATAGCCCAATGCAGAAGGCGACTGGAACTACTAAAGATCTTAGAGCCTCGTAGGGAGGACACTATCCCCCATGGAGCCTAATGTTAACACATATTATTGTAAGGGGGGTTGTTTTCCCTAAGGAAGTGGCACCTTGGTCAAAATGAAAGAAAAGGGGATTGAAAACCCACAAATGGCGTTTATCCTAAGTCGGGGGTCTCATTTGATGGTTTGGCGCATTGCGTTAAGGCACGCGTTGATCTGATTTTTTTAAATTTTCATCCAGCAAATATCCATATGGCAAAAGAGTAGGGTGAGGCTGCCACGTTTTCTAGGTGAAAACTTGATCCATGCCTGGTCCTAGTCCCGATGAAAGTAGTTAATGGAAGTGAAGGAGATGGTTGAAACCTCATCTCACCGCATAAATGGAAAGCCAGAAAGAATTGGAAGAGCAGAGCTTGTGCCTGACAGAGGAAGGCATCCGCGGTCTGACTGAGAAGACACGGACATGTGGCATTGGACGAGAAGCTCGAGCATGCCTCTACTGGGCGAATTTTTGAGTATATGTATGTATTTTTTAGTTTTATTAGAGGTCGATGGTTGAGCTAGGATCCATTATTGTAATATGTTGATGAAGAACTCTTGTTCTTTGGTTATGTAACTCTATTTGAGACATCTTGATTAATCTAAGTCAGCTTTATTCTTCCATCTTATTTGACTCTAATACTGAGAGAATTCATGATTGACTGATTCACATGGATTGTTGTAACTGTATTATGATAAATGTTTGATTATAGTATTGTTATGATTTCTTTCAGCTTCCTTGAAATTTAAATCCAAGAGGACCATGTGTTTAATTTTTTCCTCCTTAGGCTGCTATAAAATATGATATTTATAGAGGACCTCTACACTTTTCTCACTAAATCTTCCTCCTACTCACCCTTACTCGAACTTACTGACTAAAGTTGATTCATTACCTTAATGGTTGGTGCATGCTAGTCCAGATTTTCTAAGTTAGAACATTATTATCTCGAGTCTTATCCATTTGACCCCCTTAAAAATCATTTACATTTACTGTATAAACTGATGGGTACTGGTCTTATCCTCATTACAGTCTGAGGATAATTCCTAGTGCTAACATTTCTGGCAC
This sequence comes from Picea glauca, assembly GCA_000966675.3. Taxonomy (NCBI): domain Eukaryota; kingdom Viridiplantae; phylum Streptophyta; class Pinopsida; order Pinales; family Pinaceae; genus Picea; species Picea glauca. The sequence goes on from JZKD02S1602507.1 coordinate 144,617, forward strand.
CGTTGCTAGGGACGAATTGAATATTTTCCCGAGGTAGAACGACAACGAACTTTTGATTCTGAAGGTGCATCGGAAATCAGAATCTTTGAAGATTGCACTTGCACCTGGCGACTCCACTGAGGTGACTCCACTATTTCAGTGTGGCTGCTTCTAGCTAAACCTAGTAGCCCTTGGGAGAGCGCAACAATCAGATATGGTCTTTGACGGTGAACAAAGACCAGACACACTCATTCTACATATCATTCACCTGGCAACTCCATGATTAAAGAATCGATTGACAACTCAATTGGTTCGAAATGGAAAAAATCTTGGCTCGAAGGTTTGATCCCTTCAATTTTTTTGTTTTTACTGGATTTCCTAATGTTGTTCCTACTCCAAACGAATGGGTTGATTATTTTCCCATATTTAAAGAGCATAAAGAGGACAACCCTGCTTAGCATCTCCGTGAGTTTCATGAACTCATGCATCAGTGGGACATACATCATGAGGATGTATTGTTGAAGATTTTCATGTTCTCATTAGCAGGAGATATTCGTGAATGGTATCACTCTTTACCCCCTGCTAGCATCTCCTCCTTGGGAGAATTTCATGCAGGTTTCAATTGGCATTGTCAAAATTTGTATTCCTCTAAGTTAATCTGTCATAATTGTTGTGAGGAATATAAAGACTATATTCAATATATGGTTGTGTCTGATGGAAGTTGTGAGGATGAAGGTTTTGAATATGAAGGAGATTCTTTGGGTGAGTTTGTGGAGCAGGTAAAATCACTTTCTGTAGAATTAGAAAAACTAAAGGAAAAACGTGATTGTTGCTCATTTGAAGGGGACGAAGAGAGGTTTCCAGTCCTAGGAGAAGATGGTATTATCCACCTTTCTCATTATGGTGAGGTTGAGGATTGCATAGCCATAGAGGTAGCATATTCTACCCCTGATGCACCCGTTGTCTCGGATTTAAATGAAGAAATAGTTGTATATTCATATGAAGAGTAGCAGATCCCTGCATCAATTTTTGATGACTTGGGGAGAAGACATCCTGTGTATGACAGCTATGAATCAAATTATGAGATGGACATGAAGGAGTTCTAGAAGTATGAAATAGATTTGGTTCTGTTATACATTGAGGAAAAACATTGTATTGAAATCAGCCATCCTGGGCCTGCAGAAGACCAAGAGCAGAGATTTCCCATGGGTCTTATTTATGATAATTATGACTTTGATCATTGGGAGAGTCGTGAAGAAGGAGAGGAAGAGCCAAAGGAGTCATTTATATCCTGCTCGGAGCCTATAAGTCACCAGCCATCACCTGGGATCCATCGACCTGCATCAGCCTTTCACTCACCTATGCTTACCAAAGATATCCATCCAGGAGTGATTAATTGTAAACCAGAGCAGGCCTTATGTTTTCAACTTCATGGATTTTGTCACTTTTTCTATGAGTCGATAAGGGATTACATGGAGTTTCATTTCCTTCATATTTTTGAGCCGCCCAACTTTATCCTGATTTCAGCACTAGGAGGGAGGCTAAAAGATGCAATCGTTCTGCTGTCACGATTGCATTATTTGTTATCAGTCATTGACAAAGTAAGTGATTTTCCAGTTAGGAAGCCACTTGAATGGCTATGGTGGAAGTTTTCTTTCACCTAGCACTTTGTGAAAATCAGTTAGCTTAGGTTTGTACATAAATGAGCTCCTTCTGGAGCCCATGTGTTTTGCTTTCGTCTTTAGAATAGTGTGTTTGTCGACCTATATTTCCTCAGCAAGATGTTTTGATCTCGACTCCATAGCCCAATGAAGAAGGCAACTTGAACTACTAAAGATGTTAGAGCCTCGCAGGGAGGAATCTATCCCCCATGGAGCCTAATGTTAACACATATTATTGTAAGGGGGGTTGTTTTCCCTAAGGAAGTGGCACCTTGGTAAAAATGTGAGAAAAGGGAATTGAAAACCCACAAATGGAATTTATCCTAAGTCAGGGGTCTGATTTGATGGTTTGGCGTGTTGCATTAAGGCACACGTTGAACAAAGTTTTTTTAATTTTTCATCCAACAAAGATCTATATGGCTAAAGAGTAGGGTCAGGCCGCCACGTTTTATAGGTGCAGAGTTGATCCATGCCCAGTCCTAGTCCCGATGAAAGCAGTTAATGGAAGTGAGGGAAGTGGTTGAAACCTCGTTTCACTGCATAAATGGAAAGCTAGAAAGGACTGGCAGAGCAGAGCTTACGCCTAACAGATGAAGGCATGCGTAGAGGAGACTGCATGCACAGTCTGACTGAGAAGACACAGACGTATGGAATTGGATGAGAAGCTCAAGCATGCCTCTACTGGGTGAATTTTTGAGTATATGTGTGTATTTTTTAGTTATATTAGAGGTCGATGGTTGAGCTAGGCTCCCTTATTGTAATATGTTGATGAAGATTTTTGGTTCTTTGGTTATGTAACTTGATTTGAGACATCTTGATTAATATAAGTCATCTTTATTCTTCCATATTATTTTCCTCTGATACTGAGAGAGTTCGTGATTGACTGATTCACATGGATTGTTGTAAATGTATTATGACAAGTGTTTGATTATAGTATTGTTATGATTTCTTTACTTTTCCTTGAAATTTGAATCCAAGAGGACCTTGTGTTTAAGTTTTTCCTCCTTAGGCTGCTGGAAAATCTAATATTCATAGCGTACCTCTACACTTTTCTCACTAAATCTTCCTCCTACTCACCCTTACTCCAACTTACTGACTGAAGTTGATTCAAGACCTCAATGGTTGGTGCATGCTAGTCCATATTTTATGCGTTAGAATGTTATTATCTCGAGTCTTATCCATTTGACCCCCTTAAAAATCATTTACATTTACTGTATAAACTGATGGGTATCGGTCTTATCCTCATTACAGTCTGAGGGTGATTCCTAGTGCTAACAACCCATGGCATTAGGATTTTGTCTTTGTGCCGACATGGTCTGCAACCTCTTCATCTACAATCCAATTTGGGTTGTTACAAAAGATGCAGGTATCCCTCCCCTGAGATTATTGCCAAACAGATCTAGATTCTCCAAATTGGCCATGTTAGAGACTATATCAGGGATGGTGCCCATTAAGTTGTTTCTGCTCAAATCCAATATGTGTAGCAATTTCATTTTCCCAAACCCTGGCCATATTCTTCCTTCGAGTCTGTTGTTACACAAGTACAATGTAGGAGGAAAATTCGCCACTTGATTATATTGCAATCTTCTTTCATTTTCATTGTGCTTCACATATAGAGGTAAGTCCAGACAAGTTATATCTTTTGTTGTGAGGTTTTGTATTGATGTGAGACTTTTCAACTAGGTAATTTGTCAGGGAATGTCTCCCGAGGGGGAATTGTTTGACATGTCCAAATAAAACATAAATTTGAAATCTCCAAGCCAAGGAGGAATGATTCCTGTAAATTTATTCCATGAGAAATCAAGAACCTGTAAATATGTACAATTATGCATCCATTTGGGAACCTAGCCTGAAAGGCCACAATTTCCAAGTGCTAAAATATTAAGCGCCCCAAAACCTGTAATATTTGTAGGAATATGGCCCTAATGAAAATTGATTGAGAGAATAAAGGTTGTGAGGTTCTTTCACTCTTGTAATACATTTAATGCACTAGTAGCATTGATCGGGATGTTATTTGAAATGGAAATAAATGAAAGAGCTTGCAGAGATCAAAAGCTATCAGGAATTTCACCATCAAGATTGTTTTTTTTGCCAAGCTTAGTGTCTTTAATAATTTGCAACTGGAAATGGTAGCAGGGATATTTCCAATTAATTGATTGGTGGCTAGATCCAAAGAAAAAAGGTTAGGAAAGTTATTAAAGTCCATATTTGTGGTCCCAGTTAGAGAGTTATTCCTCAGATTGAGAACTTGCAGCTTCTTACAAGATGACAGTTTAGGCAGAATCCCAGTAAATTTGTTTGTTAAGCATTAGTTTCTCTAGTTTCTCAAGTTTACCAAGCTCCTATGGAAGAATTCCTGAAATTTTTCTACCATCAAGTCCAATAAATGTGAGATTTTGCATGTCCCCAATGCTCACACTTAGATTTCTGGAAAAATTGTTGCAAGGCAGAAAGAGTTGTCTCAATGATGGTATTCTGAAGAGATCATCAAGAAGGGGTCCAATGAGGTTGTTATATCATGCGATAAAATTCTCTAGTTCTTGATAATATGCCAATCCTTCATTGAGAGAACTAACAAATTTGTTCATGGAGAAGTCCAAAATTTAGACTGAGCTTGAATTCCTGCGGATGTTGGTAGGAATGTGACCATTGAAACAATTTTTGTAGACAATGAGAGAGGTTAGATTTGAATCCATGCCAAATCCAAGGAGATCACCACTGAAGAAATTGTTTGAAATATTGAAGGATTGAATGGACTGAAAACCTTTCACTATAGGTATATTACCTAACAATATTTTGAAGCTAAGATCCATTGTTTCGATATACTATAACTGGAACAGCTCCATGAGAACAACACCAGACAATAAATTGAAAGAAATATTGACTTCCTTGATATTGTGAAGGCAACCCAATGAACCCAAAATAACGTCTTTCATCCCTTTCTCCTGCAACTTTATCTTTGTCACTAACATACCTAAACCCAAGTTTTATTCAATGGACTTGTTCTTCTTATCAACCCCAGAGCATTCCACTCCCTCCTAACCACAGTAAGGTGATCTAGCAATCCAATTAAAAAGGTTTGAGGCATTTTCAATCCTCTTGAAGTCCAATCCCATCCATACTCATTCCAGGCCAGAGTTAAATTGTTTGTAATATTGAAAGGTCCATTCTCTTAGAACACATCCAGTTCACTGCTACAACGAGGGCCTACAGTCATCCAAAGCACAATAGGGTCATCCACGTTGCTTCCCCGTGACTCAAAAAAAAAAAGTAGAACATATTTGTAGTTTGTGTGTGTTTGAGGCGAAAATATTTGTCATGATGTCTGAGCTCTTCGAGATCGGTGATCATTTTCGAGTCCCCATTAATATCCAAATTGATGCTTCTTTCAACCAAACGAGGGTCATCGTTGTATTCCTCTTCTAGTTCTGTGATTCCCAGAATCAATTCATCTCTTTAATCTGTCGTTTAGCCTAAGATTGAGGGAACCTGGCACTCGTTGGGAGCGGCAAATCAAAAAATTATGGCGATATGCAAAGGCCTAGCAACACCAAAAGAACAAGGGTCTTCATATTCATTTCCATCTTTGAGCTCAGACCATGAGGAAAGATCCCGATGGCCATGGTTGTTGCAGAGGAAGAGGTGGTCAAGTGATTGTGTGAGTAAGAAGGGACTGGGTAGGTTTTGAGAGCGGGAGGGGGGAACTTGGGCCTCGCCCAACCTTATTCAGAATATTGTTTCCCTCTTATAACTTAAATAAACTTTCTTGGGCTTGAAAGCACAATCTCCAAGTCATATCAAACATTGACCTTGTGTTAAGAGTCGCAAAGAAACAAGCATCACACCAAAGCCTGACCCAAGACAACACCCGAAACCAAGCAACGAGGGAGTCCACGGGTCGCTCACATTATTCAACATGTCATATTTTTTAATATATTTAATATATATATATTAAATATTAAAATTATTAAAATTTTATAAAAAAAAATTAAAATTTTGACTTTAGATTATTTTAATTAATATATATATATATATAATCGAACCCAATCCCCAAGTCCTATTTTGATCAAGTGCCACTTGCCTCAAGTTTGGACACAAGTCACATAACCCGTCCTTCTGAGTTTGGCCATCGAGTTCACCAAATGCTAAAACTATGGGTTTCGATCATCAAGCCCACCACTCTAAGTCATTGACACCACGTACTACCAAACACCTTAGTCATCACACAAGTCATGGAGCCCAAGCACCAAAGCCCACCATTAGAGCTCTTAAGGGGTGCAAACTATGCACAACTGTGGAAAGAGAGCCCACAATGGAGCATTATGTGCACAACATGTCAATCAAATGGGGTTGTTTTGGGGTTTAATAATTAATTTACATTGTGTTTAAAACATTGTACTTAGTTTCCAAGTTTCTAAGGACTTAACGAGGTAAGTAACAGTAATTGGAAGGTACCTCGCAGTGCTAGCATAGATGGAAAGGCAAGGGAGTTAGAAACTTACCCGAACAAGTTACCAAGCTTAGAGGCTTTCAAACCTGACCTTTATCCACTTACCCTAAAGAGAGTAATGTTTGTTTACAAAAAAAGTCAAAAAAAAAAAAAAACTTACGCCTAATCCTATGTTTGCAAGTATAAGTTGAGCGAATGTGGAATGCCTTAAACTCTTCCCTGATAAGAATTTGGTTTGATGCACATTTATTTATTCAATATGATTAGGACTCGGGGAAATCGAGGTCGAGGGGCATTGTCCCAAGGACCACCAACATCGGCGCTGCCACCACCATCGCCTGAATTAGCTCTCATTTTGATCTCTTTAGAAGTTGTTAATGAGACATTAAAGGGACGCCAGTTAGTTGATGTCGAAGTGGAACCCCCACCATCTGGAGTGGGTAACCCTGAAGTGGCAAGGGACTCAGAGGGAGGGCCTCCACCAAGGGACACCACCAGAGAACTACAGAAGATCAAACTCCCATAGTTTGTTGGGGGTTGCGCAAGTGAACATGCGGAGGCATGGTTGGAAGGAATGACACTATGTTTCACCTTAAGAGACTATGCTTCCACATAAAAGGTGAAAATAGCGATCTTCGAGTTGAGGGACAGTGCCTTGAACTGGTGGGGTAACCTGGAAAAGCGGTTTCACCTTACCCCAGACACCATCTCATGGGATATTTCTGAGGAAAGGTTTTGGATGAAATATTTTCCCGCATACTATGAGGAATAACAGGTAGGATCATTTCATGCTCTAGTTTAGGGAAACGAGACTGTGGAAGAGTATGAGATCTGGTTCATGGATTTGGTAAAATATGTCTCGTAGATGGACATCGATCAACTACAAGTAGAGATTTTTGTGTATGGGTTAAACCCTAAGATAAGGTCCATGGTACGGATGTGGAAGTCATCTTCAGTAGCTGAAGCAGTTGAAAATGATCGTTACACGGAGGAGCATATGAGCTTAAACGAAGGTATGAGGTCACCCATTCCATGACATCTTGGATTTGTGGGGAAGGCCCCTAGGAATTTCTCCAAGGAAGGAAGCTCTAGGCCACCCTCTTATGGCAATAGATTCGCTCCCAAAGCAGTTATAACACGTATTTCAATGGAAGCGATTGCAACATCCCACTCATCGCCAACGATGTAGATAGGTCCATGACCTTCTTGTGGAGCAGTTAGTAGGGGCAGGGGTTCCAGGGGAAGGAACTCATTGAAGAGACCGTCATAGGGCAAGGTGCAGGTTCCATATGGTGTTACTTGTTGGGGGTGTGGAGGACCTCATTACCAGCATGATTGTCCAGAGTTACAAGCAAGGTTTGCACATAGAGAAGGAAAGGCCCCGATGGAAGAGAAATTTGTAGCCACCATATTTATGCAGCAGTTAATAATCACTAGGCAGGGCATCAATCCACAGTGGTGGAGTCGTCAGGTACGCTAAATCATGTCAATGTTAAAATTTTATTTGATTTTGGTGCTACAGATAGTTTCATTTCACCTTGTACATTAGAAAAGTGTGGGTTGGCAGTCTACGAGCATGATGACTTTAAACAAGTCAATATGGATTTGGGGGGAAAACAAGCAGTAGGACCTAGCATTGATAATTGTCTAGTAGACCTGGGAGTGTGCACTTCTAGGTTGAAGGTGCATGTCACTGCTCTCAGGATGTATGACCTAATCATTGGAATGGACTAGATAGAATCCCATCGAGCTATAGTAGATTGTTTCACAAAAAGGGTGTTTTGTGTTGACAATGAAGGAAGATCAGTATACATCCACGGTGTATGGAGGAAAGTGTCTCTACGCTTTATCTCTACCATGAAGTTTAAATGTTGCATGAGGAAATTTTTTCGATTGTATGTAGTGGAAGCAGTCAATGAATGGAAAGGACCCTCCTTGGATCAGTATCCAGTATTGTTAGAGTTTAATGATGTTTTTCCAAAATATTTACCATGGTTACCTTCTGAGAGGGAGCTTGATTTTACCATTGAGCTAAAACCTGGTGTGGAGCCAATTTCCAAGACACTGTATAGGATGACGACACCAGAAATTTGTGAGTTGTAGATGCAGTTGAAGGAACTACTTGACTTACGGCTAATAAGGCCTAGTATCTCACCTTGGGGTGCACCAGTAATTTGTTTCAAGAAGAAGGATGGTTCCTTACGATTGTGTAAATATTACAGTGACTTGAACTCTGATATAGTGAAAAATAGGTACCCAATGCCACAAATAGATGATCTCTTTGATCAGATGAAAGGAGCAGCGGTGTTCTCAAAAATTGATCTGCGATCAGGGTATCACCAGTTAAGGATTAAGGAAGGAAATATTCCTAAAATGACCTTTCGAACTTGATTTGGGCATTACGAGTACATTGTTGTACCTTTTGGTTTGACCAATGTGCCAACAGTATTCACGAGCCTCATGAATGGTGTATTCTGAAAGTACTTAGATCGCTTTGTATATATCTTTCTAGATGATATTCTCATCTATTCCAAGAACAAAAGAGAACATGAGGAACACTTTTGAGTGGTGTTGTCGTGCCTTAGAGAGAACAAATTGTATGGAAAGTTGTCTAAGTGTTCTTTCTTCCATAAATAAATTCACTATTTAGGTCATATCATTTCCGGTGAAAGAATTTGTATGGATCCAGAAAAGGTAAAGGCCATTATGGAATGGCTAGTATCGAAAAATTCTCATGAGGTGAGAAGCTTCATGGGGCTATCTAGTTATTATCGGAGGTTTTTGGAAGGGTTATATAAGATAGTGAAACCCATCACCACCTTGCAGCGCAAGAGGGTCAGGTATGAATGGACAGGGGAATGTGATATTGCATTCATCAATCTTAAGCGGTTACTAACTAGTGCACCAATTCTATGAGTGTCGGATATGGAAAAAGACTTCACAGTCTGCACGGATGCCTCAAAGAAAGGATTAGGGGTCATGCTAATGCAGGATGGAGGAGTGGTAGTGTATGCATCCAGAAAGTTGAAGCAACATGAGGAGCTTTACACTACTCATGATTTAGATTTGATAGTTGTAATGCTAGGTTTGAAACTTTGGAGGCACTATCTAGTGGGGTGAAACTTTGAGCTCAAAATAGAAAATGAAAGAATAAATCATCTCTTCAACCAAAGAGATATCAATGCCAGGCAGAGGTGATGGAGTGAGTTTATGAGTGAGTATGATTTTGGAATTTTGTACATCAAGGGAAAGGAGATTGTGGTCGTGGATGCCTTGAGAAAGAGACCACGTGTCTTCTCCTTGGTACCCTTAAAAGTTAATCTGAGGGAGCATGTGTTGGGGAAAATTCTTGGAGATAGTTGGTATTTAAAGGTTATTTCAACCCTTCATAGTGGAAGTAAATTAGATCCAAAGTATGAAGGATATAGCCTGGAAGCAGATGGATTATTAAGATATCAAGGAAGGATGTACATCCTCGAAGGTGGGGATATTTGAAGCATTGTTGGCACAGGGGCAGACCCAGGGTTCAACACTACAAGAGCACACCAAAACAACCCTAACTATCGGCCCTTTCGGCAACACCTACAAAGCAGATGAAGTCTCACCCAAGGTAGAGGCAAGGGTGGTTGCAAGACTCATGTGTCTACAACCTTAGCTGGGACACAGATCTGTGATTATATTTCTTATAGAGAGCTTAGCATCGATCATTCATCAATATTAAGTCCTTATTATACTTCGCAGATAGCACAGAGCATCACAACATTCACTTAGGTCTAAGGTATATTATTACTTAGTAACACTAAAACAGATTAGATTCAGTAGATCAGTACTAAGCATCTTCATACATATCAGATCCACTATTCATACACATCTAATAAGCACAAAGCATAAATATATCCATCTAAATATATTGAAGCACTTAACAAAAGTAGAGATAAGCACAACAAGTCAAGGCACAAAGTATAACACACAGATTTAGGTGGTTCACCCCCACCCTGGGGTTACGTCCACCAACTCTTCTTCTTTATTATCATTGATCAATCATTTACAAGAACAAAGTCATAGAAACCCTTACTTCGAAAAGGAAAGAAGATATGCACAGCCCGCTAGATCCTTCTTCCTTTCCTTTCATCACACAACTTTCTATATCTTCACACAGGGACTTTCACTAAGCTCTGCAAGTCTATACAGAATGCACAAAAATCTCGATCATACAGATCCCTCCTTGGCACTTAGCCTATATCACATAGATACAATACAATACAATCCCCCTCTACTAGATGCCTAGATGTTTATTTATACATTACAGAAGTGGGCCTAAATGTGGGTAAACCCACGAGCTGACATCCCTTTACATTACATTGTCCCAAAACCCAAAAAGGGACCCGAAAGTGGGCCGAGATCCCTTAATATATTATTTTTCTAGCGCTCCATCTTCGACAGGTTGTCAAAGTCCCAAAAATGGTCAAATATGACCAAGTAACTTCAAAACTTGGGCAAGGGCCAACAGGCCCCCAACACTCACCTGTGACTCGTCCCGAGTCACTCTGCTCTGAGAAATTCTGCCTCAAATGCCTCGAGCTTGGATTGAGCTTCTTCGACCTACTACAATTCTACTGCCTCTTGCTCAGTGAACTCCTGGATGAGTGTGTCATTGATTGGTCCTTCAAGGCAATGTTCTGTTGCACTCACAACTTCTTCAAGTTCTACTCCTTAGCTTTCAAATTCAGTGAACATTTGGCATGCCTTCTCTTGCACTAGTTGAAGTCGTTGAGAGACTTCCATCACTTTGGTCTGGATCGTGTGGATCTGTTGTTGGGCCATGTGTTTCTCTAGAAACCTCTTCATCCTTTCGACTGGTGACAAGGCCTTTAGCTGCACCTGTAACGTATCTGCATGATGATTTTCTTCTTGGTGCTGCGACTCCAACGCTTGTAACTCTGGATTCTCCGTGAGGTTTTCATAAGTCTGAGAGCTCCTAGAGCTTAGCTGCTTTCACTCCAAGGCAAGGAATTTTATTCTGCCAAATGCGCTGCAAGAAGTTGCCTCTCTTAGGTCTCTGATTTCTTGAGGGGTCTCAGTCACAGTACGAAGTTCCAGGTCTGTGATGCATTGATGAAGTTGTTGGATCACTTCTTGGTGTTGTGCCACTTGTTGTGGAATTCGTTCTTCATCTGTCACTTCTATGAAGGTCACAGAGTGAAGTGATATGTTGACTAGTTCCTTTACTTCTAGTTGCTCTGCTACCAACTGCTCTTTTCTCTGTTGTAGCTCTTCTTTCTCTTTGTCCCACTGTGCTTGAAGAGCAAGTTTTTCTCATTCGACAACACTGCATTGCTTGAAAAGTACTCCCTGTACCTTTTTCAAAGCCCGGATGGCTTGCGTTGTCTCTTCCTGAGCTCGTCGAAGGCGAGCTTCAACTTTATCGACAATCTAGTGCAATTGGGTTGGCTCATCTCCTGGTTCTATTGTTCCTGTTGTTAGAGGCGCAGTGGAGACTACACGGCTAGACTGGAGTGTCTTCTGCACTCCTTGGAGTTCAACCTTGATTCGATTATACATCTGCTCCTGCTCTCCCTCCTGCTTCTCTAATACCTCATGTGAAGCATCGTTCACAGTTGCAATGATGAAATTAAAATCATCCAATGTGAGGGTAGTTTGCATCTTGGTTACAGGGGTTCTAGGTTTCTTCCGGGAGGAAGATTTCAGAGGTGAAACCTTTCGTTTCTTTGACGAGTCTTCTTCGTCCCTAGGTGGTGGTACTTCACCTTTCTATTGTTCAATTTCTGCACCTTTGATCTCTTCACCATCACCCCCTTCGTCTAGTGAAATGGATGCAGTCCTCATAGATGTGTTGTCTACATCGTTAACCTCTTTAGGATTCTTCATCTTGCTTAGTCCGGTTGTATCTTGCGTAGCTTATGGTATATCTACGTTGAACAACTCCACAGGGTTGACTGGAATAAGGAGGTTCGCCGACCATTCCTTAGTGATTTCCTCTAAGTCTTCCTTTGTTAGCTTCTAATATGACTGCAATTGTTTCTTTTGCTCATCAGTGTGTGTTGTTATATAAATGAAGTGGAGGTCCGCATTGAACTTCATTAAGGGCCGAAACCTGTGGAGGGTATTTGGGGTCATCCAAGTCTCAGACTAGATGGCTTGTTTCAACTAGTTGTAGTAAGTATGGAAGACGGCATTGGATTCCCACTGCTTGTTCATATCATTAGAGTACCACAAGGTACTGAACTTCGCGGCCAAGGGTTCGAAGGGATTCTTTCGAACTATCTTGCCTACGATCAGCTGACATGCGAGGCACACTGTGTCATTCTGAATATAGGTTACCTTATAACCTCGCATGCCCTTCTCGACATCACCATAAGTGTCTTTGATTCTCTGTGCTAATGCTCGATTTGAGGTCTTTCCAGGGTAAAAATCATGTGGGTCAGGGCCCTGCTTTCTCAGCCCTGTGATTTGATTGATCAAACTTGGATCCACAGTGATGCGACGGTTCAACCATAAGTAACCTTTGTGGTAGCAAGATAGCAGCAATTTCATGCATGTGTTTACTTCCTGGTGTCGGCCGAAGTGTGGGATCTTCATCACATTGAGAAGTGTGGACTACGCGAGGTTCTGGGTCCATGGTTGCGGGATAATCTTCAAATTCTTTCCTTTAGTCCTGGTCAGATACTTGTGCGAGGAGAGCATGTTGTAAGCCTTCCTATCACCAAGGTTCAATTCACTGAACTTCAATGCTGCGATCTTATCCTAGTTGGATCAAACTGTGCGTATCCATTTCGGGAGGTACATCGTGACCAAAGCATAGTCAAAATCTCTGGGCACACTGTCTCGGTTGATGGTGTCGCTTAGAGGGGGTAGGTAGGTAGGTAGAATGCTCGAAATTAGCTTGGCGTTTGCAATGTCGTCTATGTGCTTCGTTCTTGCCTCTATCATGGTTCTGGAAGTTCTTGCTCCGTGATTAGTCGATGGAGAAGCTTGGACTCCTCCTATTGATGATTCTTGCACACCTGCGGACATCCATCTTTCTGACATGACTTTCTCGGTCCTGAGATCAGCGAGTACTTCCTTCGCATATTCTTCAAGTGCGCTAATCTCTTTGAACATACGTGCTCTGGATAAATTACCGGGATCAAAATGATCTCAGACACTGCTAAGGAATGAACAATAATGGAATGATCATCACTGTATACACTTGCTAGTCTGCGGGGTTCAAATTCTCAGTTGGAAAAAGTGTTCTTTGGGCATGGCATGATGAGATAAATAGGTGATCTTGGCAACGGTTTGCTTTGCAACAGGTATGAGCCTCATTAATTCATGTTTTGTCCGTTATGGTGTGATCTGATGGTCTGGTGATGAGCGATCAATGATTTTCTATCCGTTCGGAGTGGCATTCGAATGGATATATCGGCCTCTAACAGCTATATTTCTTCGTCATGGTGAAGTGGCCTATGTCGTTGTTATGATATCTCGACAAAGTTCAAATTATGCAAGCTTTCCTTCTGCAAGGTAGCCTCGAGAACCTGTTGTAACCTTTCAATCTTAATGTTATTCTTACTCATATTTCTATCCTCCTTCCCTATGAGCTTCGTCTCAGTGGTTCTTTTCCCATTCTGATTCTTATTTTCCTTGGACATAGTCACTTTGTGTTGTTGAGATTCTCTCCTAAGACTCAAGGGAAATAATTCTTCTATATTTGAGACAGATACTTCAATCTTCTGTGAGTCCTCTAATGTTCTTGCAACTTTGACATCTGGGCTTCTAGTGTCAAATAGCTTCAATCTGTTCTCATGTTCTTCAATCAACTGTACGATCCTTCTGGTCATGAAATCTTCTAACTCTTGTCTCTATTGTTCTAAGACTTCTTCTTCTTCCTTCTTTCTGGCTTGATCTCTTTCAATCCAAGGTTTTCCAAGTAACATAGTAAACGGGGCATTGTCCTCAATAAACTTGATAATCTCAAAATCTTCTTCTGTTGAAGTTCCATTGACATTCATAGGTATCTGAGTGAGCCTCCCATGTAGGTTTACCAGTTTCCTTCTGAATAACCCTATTCCTCTTAATGAAGGGATCATAGAAGGCCTTCCTATAGCTTCCCAAGTTCTCTATGCCATAATGTTCACTGGTGTTTCTTCATCAAGGACAGAGTCAATGTCGAAGTCTCCTATTCTTGCTTCAATGCATTATTTTTCTTTAAAGATCTTTGGTAGCCTAACATGTCGGTGATCATTCAAGGTGTCTTTCATCTACAGCAATACCTTCTCTGATTCTTGTTGGGGTTCTACTATTTCTGGATCTGCCTTGGGGTTTTCTTCATTCAGATTCATTCTTTCAAGCTTAGCAATCATTCTAGGGAAATTCAATACTTCATTATCCCAAGCTTTACAACATAAGCAACTAGATCTTCCACCAAGGCATTCCCTAGCAACATGTCCTTGTCTCCTGCAACTATAACATAGGGTTAATTCTCTCTTCATTTTAAATGATTCCCAACCTCTTTTGTATTGCGCACTAGGATCATGGTAGCTAGTTTGCAAAAAAATATTTCTAGGATCCTACATCCATTTGTTAGTCCAAGCATTCTTTCTATGCATAGGTATAACATATCTATCATTGTACTTATCAGATCTATTCATATCAAGATTTCTTTCATCTATCAGAGCCCTAGTTTTCAAGCTAGGACAAAATCTATCAAACATACCTAGATCCATACTCTAGAAACAAAAAATTTCACTTATTTTACTTCTACAGAGCACAAAGCTTCCAGATCTAAGAACTTTTAACTATTCTTACCTTTATTAGATCATAGAGCTTACATATCTTACCTCTTTTCTGCATATCTGACCTCTTTTCTTCAGAAACTTCCACTTTTACTTTTCTTAGAGCACAAAGCGTTCAGATATTGTTTCTTTTCTTCATATATGTCCTTCCTTATTTAGCACAGGGATTTTCAGATCAAGTGGATTACTGCGCACTAGGGCACAAATCCACGCACAAAGCTTCCACAGTTTCAGGGCGAACTTTGCACAAATCTTCTTCTTCCTTAGTTCCTAGAATCACAATTTCAGGTCCCGAAAACATAACCATTTGTTGGCATAGGGGCAGACCCAGGGTTCAACGCTTCAATAGCGCACCAACAAAACCCTAACTATTGGCCCTTTCGGAAACACCTGTGAAGCATATGAAGTCTCACCCAAGGTAGAGGCAGGGGTGGTTGCAAGACTCAGGTGTCTGCAACCTTAGCTAGCACACAGATCTATGATTATATCACTTATAGAGAACTTAACATTGATCATTCATCAATATCCAGTCCTTATTATACTTCGCGGATAGCACAGATCATCGCAGCATTCACTTAGATCTAAGGTATCTTAGTACTTAGTAACAGTAAAAAAAATTAGATTCAGTAGATCAGCACTAAGCATCTTCATACATATCAGATCCACTATTCATACACATATAATAAGCACAAAGCATAAATATATCCATCTAAATATATTGAAGCACTTAGCAAAAGTAGAGATAAGCACAACAAGTCAAGGCACAAATCATAACACACAGACTTATGTGGTTCACCCCCACCCTGGGGCTACGTCCACCAACTCTTCTTCTTTATTATCGTCAGTCAATCGGTTACAAGAACAAAGCCATAGAAACCCTTACTTCGCAAAGGACATAAGATCTACGTAGCCCGCTAGATCCTTCTTCCTTTCCTTTCAGCACACAGCCTTCTATATCTTCACACAGGGACTTGCACTAAGCTCTGCAAGTCTATACAGAATGCACAAAATTCTCGATCACACAGATCCCTTCTTGGCACTTAGCCTATATCACATAGATACAATACAATACATTCCCCCTCTACTAGATTCCTAGATGTTTATTTATACATTATAGAAGTGGGCCTAAATGTGGGTAAATCGACGGGCCGACATCCCTTTCCCATTACATTGTCCTAAAACCCAAAAAGGTACCTGAAAGTGGGCCAAGATCCCTTGATCTCTACTTTGTCTGGAGCTCCATCTTCGACAGGCTATCGAAGTCCCAAAAATGGTCAAATATGACCAAGTAACTTCAAACTTGGTCAAGGGCCAACAAGCACCATACTCAAGGAAGCACATAGAGCACTTTATTGTGCACATCCAGGTGTGAAGAAAATGTATGCATACAAGAAGAATCTTTTCTTCTGGGTAGGCATGAAGCATGATGTAGTCCATTTCGTCACCAAGTGCCTAGAGTGTCAACAAGTGAAGGTTGACCACCACCACCCGGAAGGTCTCCTACAACCGCATGATGTTCCTGTGTCCAAATGGAAAGTCATTTCTATGTATTTTGTTATGGGATTGTCGCTCGCATCACATAGACACAATGCCATTCTTGTGATAGTTGATAAGTTGACCAAGAGTGATCATTTAATTCTAGTTAGAGACACTTATGATGTCATTGATGTGACAGACATGTTTATAAGTGAGGTCATATGTTTGTCTGGGTTACCCAAGAAGATCATTTCAGATAGGGCCTTTTGATTCACATCTAGGTTATGGACAATTTTGCAGTCAACATTAGGAACTCAGTTGAACTTAAGCACAACATATTATCCTAAAAAAGATGGGAAAACTGAGAGAGTAAATCAGGTTATGGAAGACATGCTTAGGATGTATGTTATGGATAATCAAACCCATTGGGAGAAGTACCTACCTTTGGTAGAGTTCGCCCAGAATAACAGTTTTCATAGCTCCATTGAAATGCCACCCTATGAAGCTCTGTATGAAAGTCAATGCAAGACATCGTTGAGTTGGGAAAGGTTAGAAGAATGAGTTACAGTTGGGCCAGAATTGATTCAAGAGATGGAGGAACAGGTGATTCAGATTAGGTAGTGACTAAAGGAAGCACATGGTAGATAGAAAATTTATGTCGATGCACATAGGACTAACCGAATTTATAAAGTGGGAGATCAATTTTTCACTCATATCATGCCTAATAAGAGTACCATTCGGTTTGGGAAGGGGACAAAGTTGTCGCCTCGATTTATAGGACCGTTTAAAATCCAAGAGAGAAGTGGACTCGTTTCCTATCGTCTCATGTTGAAATTACTAAGACAACTAAAAGGGGGGGGGGGGTGAATCACTTGTTATTGTGCTTAAACAATTTTAGACCTATTAAAATACTATTAATCTTCTCCAAGTGATCATCAAGATTATCCAAGTCATGAACAATAGAAATAGTAAACATCAATCACACATATGATATACACAAAGATAAATATTCATGAGGAAAACCATAAAGGGAGAAAACCTCTTCTTCTTAGAATGATAGGCAGTCTTTTATGTTCTGTACATCATAAATATTTGAGCACCAACTCAAAATGAAGCTACAACCTCTTCTTTAACAAGCTGCAACTTGTAGAAAGAACCAACCCTCTGATTCTCTAGCACCCACTAGAAAGAATCATATTTTCTCCTTATGATCTCCAGCACCAACTGGATGGGAGCACCTACTTCCACTTATACAAGCACCAACTTGCACACAGAAAACTCTTCATTTTCCCTAGCACCACCCTGCCACCATGTTTTCTATCCACAACTAGATGGAAGCTACAACTCCCAGTATTCAAGCACCAAATTGAATAACAGAGGACCACAGTCCTCCCTAGCACCACCCTACCACCTTGTTTTTAAATATTTACTTGAATAATACCTTGCAATAATAAAAACGCTTCAATGCTTACCACTTCTTCTTTGTTCAACAATTCTGCTCAACTTCTGTCTGTTCATGCTTGTCTCCACTTGTTGTCTCTTTCCATCTACTCTTCCTCTATTCTTCTCATGTACTTAAGTTCTCGTACAGTCTATTGTTTTCACCATTTCTTCTTTGTCCATCTTATGTTCTTCATCTCTGCATTTTCTCCCTCAGTTCATGCTTTAGTATTCATTGCATACAGTTCGACTACTTTTTCAAAGAAACAACAACCTTCCTCTATCACGAAATATTTCTTTTACTCATTCCCTCATCATCCGTTACACTACAAATCTCCAATGCCCAGGTCAGGAATAAAAAACGCTCAAGAACCATGATTCCAATGCCCAAGAACAATGATTCAATTGGTGTAACTTAATCGTAACTGATCAAGAAACCATGAAGTGAAACAACAACCCTTCGATCAGATTCTATTTGATCAGCATCGTTGGATTATACACGCGGAGGAATTTTTTACTTTTCAATGCGTAACCTCCGATGTGGAGACTAGCAGTGCTACATCCTTCCCCTATCTTGCACTGATGTGACCTTGGGTGATGATCTCATGTGACCATGTGATTGCGGGCGTGGCCAAAGGTGGTTTGAAATCAAACTGTGTTTCGCGCCGCAATTTACCTCGAGCCTCCACATGTCCTTTCTCCAAAACATTGATTTCAATTCCGGCATGCCCTCAACTTTTTAAATTTTGTGCACCTTCAATCCCCATAATGTGACGGGACCGTCGATCTCACAATCTTGATAGTGCTCTTGAGAAAATGATTCAGATTTATTCTTTCGCAATCTGTGGATCATATCTAACCTTCCTAAATCAACGGCTGTGATTTATTTCGTGATCTGGGCTTCGGGAGTTTCAAATATCAAACCCTGATTTTCTTTGTACGCCAATATTCCAGAGTTGATGATCTACGAACACCTATCCTTCTCAATCGACAGCTCTGCCTCCACTTTGGTAATTTGACCTTCCAACCAAATTAACAGTTCTGTGACCCCTTTATCGATCAACGGTCAAGATCTCCTTCGGGTCTCCAGAATTCTAAAATATCAAATCTCAAACTGACGCTCTAGATCAGACAACCCAGATTCAATTCGGATGATCTAATGCTTGAGATATTCTTCAGACGATCTGACGACTAAGATCTACTTCAGATGATCCAGCGGTCGAGAATTTATTTTGACTCTCCGGGCTTCGGGAATTTCAAAACTCAAACTGATGTTCTGGATCAGATGACCCAGATTCACTTTGGATGATCTGATGCTTGAGATATTCTTCGGATGATCTGATGACTGAGATCTACTTCGAATGATCCGACGGTTGAGAATTTATTTCGGCTCTTCGGGCTTCGGGTCTTTCAAATCTCAAACTGCAAAATCTTGAAGTGAGATTTTTCTGGACCATAACCTCCTCACATCTTTAGACCCAAAACAAATGTTGTTCGTTGATCAGGATCTCATATCGATGACTTGATATGTCTGTGATGCTACTTTGCCTTGATTTTAAATCCAACGACCCTACATATTTTCTTATCCTATCCTTCCACTTAATTTGATCCGATGATTGACAAAGATTCAAATAATTGAATTCTCAAACCTTGTGCCCCGTTTATCCTATCCTTCACTTAATTTGATCCGACGAATAATGGAAATTTGGATGATTGAGATCTCAGATCTATCATCTTATCCTGTCCTTCCACTCAAAAGTGATGCAACTATTGTCGGCTATTCGGATATTCGAATTCTCAACCCTTTTGCCCCACTTATCTTATCCTTCAACTTAAATTGATCCAATGGTCATGGAGACTCTCGAAGCAGATCCATGATCAAGGATGATTGTGGAACAACAACTTGCGAGTGATTTAATTCGTCACCCAAGCTCCACAATTTGAAGTTGTCCATTTGTTGGTGAGTCAACCACAATAGTCGATCTTTGAAGCTATAAGATCTGGCAGTCCTGACTAATTGGGAGATTGGAAATAGCGAGTCGTTTAATTCTTCTTTCTCTCTTCGCAATTCATCCATGTCATTGATCTGGAGCATGCGTATCAACGGTCCTAGTTTGTCATGTGGAGATGTTGATCCTGATCACATTTTTGTATTGTGCTTTCCCTTCTGAGCTTTGATCTCTGCATATTGGTCGCTTCTCCTCCTGAGCTTATGTTTTTCTTGTTTTCCAATGTCGTTGTTGTTCTTTCCATCAATGAAAAGCACATGCTTCCTGTAAAACATGCCAACATCTTGTACTACCACCCCACTCGCATAAAACTCATAATGTTTTGCATGTATCTATTCTACGTCATTATGTTGTTGACGAATCTCATAAACTGAATTGGAAGGAATTGAAGGTATCGAACGTGGGAACCCTCATGGTCGAACTGTTACATATATTGGACCGTAGGGTCCGACATCTCATGAATCGTCTGGTAGACCAAGTTAAGGTTCAATGGGACAAGTATATCCCAGGATCTGCTACTTGGGAGGATGTTGAGACCTTAGGACAAGATCATCTCTAACTTTTTTGACCACCTTGGGAATATGTTTTCTCGAAGGTTAGATATATGTAATGCCACCTTTTGACTTAGACAACTAGAATTACTTAAGGCCTAATCATATTTATTTTCTATTCACTTTGAAACTATTAATGAAACACTTGAACTTTTAAGACATATGAACCTATGTGAATGTAAATCCTATGAATGTTTAATGTTAATGAATTATGATGGATATTATGCAATCTATTTCTAACTTGGAAATTTTGACATTTAAAGTTGTTGGTACATTGATACCGGATTGAGATTATGAATAAATGCATTTACATGATGATAATGCATGGATATGTGTGGATTTATGTTATAGACTAATCTGCAAGTCAATAGGCTATGAAATAGCTGGAGAATAATAATGATAAAAGGTTGATGTCATGAACATCGACCAAGAAACAGTATGGTATGAATCTTGTATGTGAAATTATATTGGTTCAAATGCATTGCTATGATGTGTGGAGAAGTGCAGGTTTTCAGGTGGTGAGATTTCCTAATACTGAATATACGATGACAAAATTCCCAGCAATACAATGTCATTGTATGTTCCATGGTAGGGTGTTGACCCTAGTTCTATTAGGAGGGCTGGAGACATTTCCCATCGTGTATCCTCTTAAACTCGGAGTCATGGGAGGACGATGTTAGATCATGCTCCCCTAGACGTGTGATGATGACTGACAATTGTTAAATTTGGCAACATTGACAGTCATTCTCCAATGAGAGGCCATATGGGCCACCCTGAGGCTAGCCAGGGAGATTTGGAGAATCAACCAATCTTGTGAGGTATTGAGAAAATCCAGGGGGAACGTACAACCTCTATGAGTCAAACCAAAAGTCAGGAGGAACGAGATGCTATGTGAGTCTAATGAAAAAATCAGGGGGAACGTACAACCTCTATGAGCATAGACAGTCTAGTGAAAAATTCAGGGGGAACGTACAACCTCTGTGAGCACAGACAGACTAGTGCAAAATTCAAGGGGAACATACAACTTCTGTGAGCCTAGTCAAACCTTGTGAGCCATGAGCAAAAGTCAAGGCATATAGCAAAATTTATGTTGAATATAAAATTCCTATGAGCTAGAAACAAACGATATTCCTAATATTGCAAATGATATAAATGTATTGATCTAGTGCGTTGGCACGTGTAACATTATCCACCATGAAGATAATTTTGAATTGCCTTCTAAAGAGTCAAGTTGTAACTGAAGTCTCAAGTCTAGTTCTAATTTAGAAATAAAATGGTAATGTTGAGTTGTAACTAAAGTCTTAAGTCTAGTTCTATTTTAGAAATAAAGTGTAATGTTGAGTTGCAACTGAAGTCTTAAGTCTAGTTATATTTTAGAACTAAAGTGTAATTTTGAGTTGCAACTGAAGTCTTAAGTCTAGTTCTATTTTAGAACTAAAGTGTAATGTTGAGTTGAAACCGAAGTCTTAAGTCTAGTTCTATTTTAGAACTAAAGTGTAATGTTGAGTTGCAACTAAATCCTTAAGTCTAGTTCTATTTTTTAACTAAAGTGTACTGTTCAGTTGTAACCAGTCTCAATTCTAGTTCTAAGTTCGAACTAAAGCATCCTAATTTCAAGTTTAGTTCTATTTTCGAACTAAAGTGTAATGCTCAGTTGTAACTAGTTTCAAGTCTAGTTCTAAGTTCAAACTAAAGTATGAAGTTGATTTATGATTAACTCATGCAAACATGTTACTATTTCAAGTCTCTCCTCTTCTCCTCTTCAACCTATATAAGAAGAGGTCGACCCCTCTCTTCAATACAATTTTGATATGTAGGTTAAGGGTGAAGCTATAGAGACACATATTAGTGATAAAGAGGCAGCATACCAGGGGTGATTTTAAGAACCCCCCCTAAATTTATATGTATAATAAATGGGCGAATCCCCATGATACATAGGAAAAATTGAGGGCTATTTTATCAATAATATAAAATGTAT
>JZKD02S1602518.1:0-16372 GCA_000966675.3 Picea glauca
AAAAAAAAAAAAACACATTTTAGTTCATTTATTTAATATTGTTTGGGACAGACAGACACATCTCTCCCACCCAGGTTGTAGAAATGTACCTCTTGAAAAAACAATGTTGGTATAAATCGGCATGTGACTCACCTACAAATCATTTATGTTACCAGTATAGACCCATCTAACTATGGTTCTACAAAGCACCGAGAGGGATCAAATCGCTTGAGGTGTAAACCTCTTTGACGTGACGCTTCCAAATTTTTTTTTATAGCTGAAAAAAAATAATTTTAGTTCATTTATTTAATATTTTTTGGGACAAACGAACACATCCTCTCACCTAGGCTATAAAAATGTGTCTCTTGATGCAAAAATGTTGGTATAAATCGATCTGTGACTCACCTACAAATATGTATTATCTTGATGGTTTAAATTCTTTTAAAGCATTACTTTTTTAATTATTGGAGTGAGAAAAATCTAAATATCAACTCAACTCATTTCCATAGTGCTAGAGTTTAATCACTATGAAATGAAATTTTTTTAATATATTTAATTTTCTGAGATTTAATTAAGTACTATAATTATTAAAATTAACTATAATATTAAGTTAATAATTATTTAAACAATTATATTTTAATTAGAGATGTATACTTGTTTAAAGTATCCATCTACTACATTATTTTGTTTGGTTGAGATGTTAGTTCATGTTTTGGAAGTAGCTGCAATGATATTTCATAAAGCTAAACTTCTATGCAGCTAATAAAAAAATAAAAAAATATATTAGTTTTAGATTTTTAAAATATTATTTTATATTTTTATTATATAATATATTTGTAAAAATTGAATAGAAATTTCTAAAAGAAAAGTAAAAAGCTATTTTTAAGTTAATCTAGAACATTTTAATTAACTAATGAAGAATTAAGTTAAGGAAATTAAAAAAAAAATAAACATCTTATTTTTTCTTAGCTATACAAAATGATAAATACTATTTAATATATTTTTGATATTGATAAAAACACTCAACCCTTTAAAACAAATTATATATAATTATTATAAATATTAATAATTTAATTTTCATACATTCACATATATGAAAAAAACTCCCATAAAAAAAAACCATTTTCTATTATTACTACCATTACCATGCGTCTACTTAAGAGGCTCTTCCATCTCCTATCGTACCATCTCTAACTACCTTCCTATCATACCATCTCTATCTACACTAGTATTATATTTGTTCACATATATGAAAAAACTCCCATAAAAAAAAGCCATTTTCTATTATTACTACCATTACCATGCGTCTACTTAAGAGGCTCTTCCATCTCCTATCGTACCATCTCTAACTACCTTCCTATCATACCATCTCTATCTACACTAGTATTATATTTGTCCTAGAGGATGTCAGTTTTATGTATTAGGTTTAGTTAAATGAACAAGCTAATACTTTTCACATCTTCAAGTGGAAAGCAAGTTCAAAAACTATTTTTTTGGTATGGCATACTACCAATCAATATATGTAGTGTATTTATTGTTTTTTCCATAAAGATTATGATCAGTATTATATTAATTAATGTTCAAAGCTAAGAAAATAGACATCATTTTTAAAAATGGTAACATACCATGTAATTATGTCAGAAATAACACTAGAAATTAACTATAAAGTGGATGACTATTCTTGACATTACATTGATACTAACTTTGAAGAGATATTTTTATAAAATGTTTTTTTTATCCTTAAATTTATGCAGAGTGTAACGTGATATTTATGTACACAATATTTTCAAACATAAAAGATGAAAAATAACAATTCACTTCTTAATTAATGTTCAAAGCTAAGAAAATAGACATCATTTTTAAAAATGGTAACATACCATGTAACTATGTCAGAAATAACACTAGAAATTAACTATAAAGTGGATGACTATTCTTGACATTACATTGATACTAACTTTGAAGAGATGTTTTTATAAAATGTTTTGTTTATCCTTAAATTTATGCAGAGTGTAACGTGATATTTATGTACACAATATTTTCAAACGTAAAAGATGAAAAATAACAATTCACTTTTCTTTATCAAAACCATATAATAAGAAAACATATCAAATTGATGACAAGAATATACATTAATATGATAACGATATTGTGAATCTCTATATGTTAAGAATATACATTGGGTATGCCATAGTGTTTAAGAGAGTCATGCACATGCATACATTGACAAAAATAAATAAATGCATCCATTGATTTGTTCAAGTAGTAATAAAAATTTCATGATCTTCCGTTGGATTCAATTTCCTACCATCTTTATCAGTTGTGAGCATTTTGTACTTTTTGCATAGCTTTTTTTTAAGTTCCCAATAACTATATATGAAGTTTTTATATTTACTCAAAAAGTATTCATGGATTATTCTCATCTTAGTTTCTTAGTTTAGAATGATTCTTGATACAAGGTTTATTTGATGTTATATCATATTCACTACTTCATAGTTCAAAGTTGTTTTTCCTAAAGTATCATAGGAACTACAAATGTTCATATTTTCCAAACATTAGTGTCTTTATATTTTTCATGGTGGATAGCTCAATTTTCAAGTTAATTAATTACAATCAATTATCCTCACATAAAAACTTATTTTCTTTAAAATTCTTTAAAAAAATCTCAAGTTTACAAATTCTATGCTAGATTTGAAGGCATAGTTGTTCTGACTCCTTTTCAACATCTCTTAGGTTCCAAATACTTGATGTACAAAACATTTAGTACACCTAAGAAAATGTGACCATGGATTTTGGCTAGTGTGTGATAGTGTCCAAAGTCTAGCATATTCTTGGTATCTTCACACAAAAAATATAAGTAAGTAGGTGAGTGTAACATGTTATAGTAGACATTATTAATAGATTAGAAACTCTATGCAGTGCCAACTAATCCTTGTTGGGAATTTTTCATTGATACCTTGTATTTTTTTCTACAATGAAATCAACAATTTACCATATTGAAATCACTAAATTTTTTATCGAAACATTTTCTCCACCATATTTTTAAAATATATTTTCCATCCATCAATGCTATAGAGAAAATGATCATCTTATCCATCATATAATTAAATATCTTTCTATCCATAATACTTTAGAAAAAATAAAAGACCAATAAATTACTACCTTATTGTCTTCAAATATCATTAATCATAAACCTACCCATATACAAATTAATCTGGTTTCACTAAATAATATCCAAAATTAATAACTACTTAAAAAAATTGAAATGTTATCCTCCTTTCAAAACTATAACTACTTAAAAAAAATTGAGATGTCATCCTCTTTTCAAAACTATAATATTAATCTGATTTCACTAAATAATATCCAAAATTAATAACTACTTAAAAAATTAAAATGTTATCCTCCTTTCAAAACTATAATAATGTCTCAAACTCATGCTAAAGTTTTTTCATGGGATCCCCAATCCATTCAGTAAACATAACATTAACATTGAATTGCATCCTAGTAAAATTCCTATATGGAAACAAACATACTATAAGTCCATAACAAAAGGTCGATGTTCAAGAAGAAATATAAATACCTACATCTTTATTGGTGGTTAACTTATTTTATTGATTAGACATATATCTTTCCTTCTTTTGAAATAAAAATGAAATAACTTGGTTTATTCTTTCCTCAACCATTCGTGTAATTATTGTTTATCATTGCGTCTTATGGGAGTATGTGTTTCCTCTCTATTATATTCCAAGAAAAATATAATATTGTAAAATCAATCTTTCTATTTTCAAACATTTATTGATATTATAATCACATTTTATAAGTTTGACGTACCCTATTAGCTTTGAACGAAAATAGTTTTCAGACGATATTCTAAAAACTATATTATTTTATCTTTGAACGAAAATAGTATAGTGGATATTATAAGAACAATATTATTTTAATTACATTCTCAAGTAATGAGATGAGAGAGACTCTTAATATTGTTCAAACTAAAATAATTTAAATGAAATTATACGTTTTACATATATTGAGATGACTCATGATGTTGTTTTTGCAGTTTATTTGTGGTTTTATATTTTAGATAACCAATCATTTTTTTACTCAATTTTGAACAAAGGAAATGACTTACTTAAATTAAAATATTAGTTTCATGGTAATAGTATTGATGATGATGATGATGATGATTAACATTCACTAAAATCAAATAGGTCTATCAGATTTTAAGAGGGTAAATGATTACTTGCGATTTTTTAGAATTTTGTTTATGTGCTCGAAAAGCATGAAGAGAATTTTTCCAAGATCACCATAATTTTGTTGAGTTAAGAGATTATGAAGGTTGGTAGTGTGACAAATATTTTGAAAATGAGATCTAATATATGTATAAACTAGACAATCTAAGAGAAAGTGATTTTCATCTTCAACCTTCTTAGTGTCACAAAGGTGACACACTCTTTCATCCCATGACGTTTTAGGAATTGACCAATGCCCAGTTTCACTATGGATCTCGTGAGAATTTGTTCTTATCTTAGTAATGCTTATTTTTTTCTTTACTTGGCAAAATAGATAAATAATTTTGATCTTCTAGAATAGGGTTGATTACATCCTTGTAATACCTTAATTTTCTTTTTTCCTCTAACTCTTTATCACACCACATTTTCTCCTTAAATTTTGATTTGACGATTTTTTTAATAGTTTATTTATTCTGCAAAATGGTGTATTCCATGATTCCCCAATAGTTTAGCCAAGAGCAGGCATCTTTATGCCATCCTCGCTTGAGTCGATGGTGGTTACGACTCGATTTTGAAGCAATTTTAGGAAGTCTCTTGTCTTCCATATTATTTAACTTGTTCTTATACATTAGGTATCTAGTCATAACCATGTTCTCAATGGGGGAGATGCTTGTTTCTATGAGGAGGATGAGATAGGGTGTATTTCCTTTAACTATGAGATTATGGGTTATAAAATTCTTTTGTATTTTCTCTATCTTTCTCCAGTATTCACGAGAGATACTACAACCCTAGAATTCACATACATAAATAATAACATGTGTAACAAGAGTCTCAAAGATGAGTTTCTTCTTATCCCAAATCCAAAGGTCAACTGATTTACAATTGTTTTCAAACCCATAATAAGCTTTCCATTCCCCAGTAATCCTTTTCTCAATGCTATAGTTCCAATCGAACTTGTGGTGAATACCAATTCCAAGATATTTGTATGAAGTCACTTCCTCCAAGTTGTTGTTGTCATATACGAAGGTATCATAAGTGATCTTATTGGATTTAATAATCATGACCTTAGTCTTATCCGTATTAACAGTCATACCCATATTAGAGCAAAAATCCTTGAAGATTCTGAGTTGGTTTTCAAGATCATGAGGACTCCTTGCCATAAGAACGATATAATCTACATAAAGAAGAATATTGATGACTATATCAGTGAAACTAGGGCCGACACAATGTACTTTATACTTTTATTATGATTAGATTTAAAAAAATTAAATTAGCTATATTTTAGTTTTGAAATGTTTCGATATTTTGATTGAACGCTATGTTTATCATTATTTAAATTAAACTATGTTGTAATAAGATAGAAAATAATGAACTTTACAACATAATATATAAAATGTGATAAAATTATCACTTTATGAAATAATATTAAAAATATAAAATTTTCCAGAAAAGAAGGATTTTGTCCAAATATTTAAAATAATAATTTTATTTAACAAGAACAATTGGTAGAAGTTATAAAAAAAATTATAACTATTAAAAGGGAAGAACAAAGTAGCTAAATAAGGGAATACATGTATTATTAATTGCAAATTAACCCCMAGGAGGAGGATGGGTTAATGATTAAGATAATAAGTAAGGAATAATTAAARGGAAGGTAAAATTTCGAGGTTTACTTATATAAACCTATATATTAATAGAAGAAATTGATATTGTAATGGATTAATAATTAGCTAAATTATTAATAGAAGAAATTGATATTGTAATGGATTAATAATTAGCTAAATTAATGGACATAGGTGAACAATTTGATGGTATAAGAAATTACTCAATCAAGGGTTTGATTTAAAGGAAGGATCTAAAAAAAGAAAATTTATATGTTTAAAAGAAAATTTTAATAGTAAATAATTTATAATATAGATAAAATAATAAAAATATTTTATTATGAGAGAACACATAAAATAGAAAGAAATTGAATTTCTTATATAGATATAGGTTTACTTGAGATTTTCCTATTCAATTAAAAATTGCTCATTTTTAGATGGAAACATTAAATTACCTCATATTGTTGGAGAATTGAGGAATTGTAGAAGTGATGAGAGAGAGAGAGAGAGAGAGAGAGAGAGAGAGAGAGAGAGAGATGGTGGTGGTGGTGGTGGTGTCAAAAGACACCATTACTACATTGAAGCACATGTGAGCATAACTCAATATGGAAAGAATAATAATCAATTGATTGATTCAACTTAATTTTGAGTGTTCGTAGTTTGATCCATGCGATCATTTATATATACCTAGAGAAGTAAATAAATTTTTTAGAATGAGGAAGACTTATTCCACTTTGATCACCTTAGGCATGCCCAAGATCCAAATCTTATTCCTCAACCTATGCACTAGTCAACCTCCCAATCGACCTTCCATTTTTCTGTAGAGTGACATTAATTGATTCCATAACTCAAGAGTTGGGAATATCTTTTTTTTTCTAATGAAACACCTTCCCCCACCTTGATCCCCTCCCACCCTCCATAAACATAACTCTCATGATATTTAGGAGGTGGAATTATCTTTGTACACCCACTTGTAATTGTAGCTTCCCAAATCCTAACCATAGCACAAAGTTTCACATACTTAGCTTTTGCCAATGGATTCATAAAGATATCAACATCTAAGGATCTGTCATGCAATAAGCAAAAGACACAACTTTCTTCTATACCAATTGTCTCAATATTGTGTATGAAGTTCCATGTGCTTCAATTCACTATGAGCAATAGGATTATCAACTACTTTATTGCACTTTTATTATCATAGTATACTATAGTCGACTCCTAAAACAAAATCCAAGCTCACATATTAGATTACAAATTCACACTACCCTTGTGCCAACATTAATTTCAAATCTATATTTATCCTTTATGGTCAATAAGGAAATGACTTTATAATTACTACGATATCCCACTATAAGGATCTAAATACAATATGAAACACATAGCCTAAAGTCAACTTCTTGTCATCTCCATCATCATTTTAATTACAATCAGTATAAGTGACCAACTAGTTTCCATTTTTTCTACAATACTTTATACCAATTTGATATGTACTCTTGATATAACAATCAATTATGTTTATGGTGTTTAATTTAATCTGTTTTGGATCTTTCATGAATGCTACGGGGAATATACCCCTATATTGGGTTTAGGTACAGGAAGATCGTTGACTTCCCTTAAAAGAAAGTTCTACTCTTAAGCTACCCCAAGACTATCTAAATGAAATGATGAGAGATATGAAAGAGGGTCAAAGGGTGCACCTTTAGTCCTTGTGGTTGGTGTAGACCTCTTTCGCTTCTTGCAACCTCCTATATTGTAGGTGTCCTCCCAAAGATGACCTGCAAAAGATTAGGAAAACAATGCTACAACACATGCAATCTATACTTATCACTTTCAAGATTTAGATATAGAATAAATGCATAAATAAATAAAATCATATAGACATAATGTTTTGGGACAAGAATGAAATGTTTTATTAAGATTCAAGACAAAAATGATTACAAGCTTTCTTGACAATCGCTCCACGAACCAGGTCCGTGCTCCTCTATCATGGCTCTAAGTGCACCGATCCCACACTAGCTTCTCACAAAAAACTTATCACTTGGGAAAAGGGAAAGGGTTGTATAAGGAGAAAGAGATGAAGGGGAAGGCTGAGGCCAAAACTCAGAAAGGGATGCAAAACTTGGGCTAAGAAGGGGAAGGGATTTTTGCAGAGTTTTCTTATTCTCTTCTTTGTCTTTTCAAATGACACCCCAATACATCTTTTTATATGAGAAAAATATGGTTATTTGGTTTGGGGACGAGATACAAGGGGTAAAATGGTTAGGAAATCCTCTATAGCCCATAAACTCCATCGAATTCCTTGTAATTTTTGGAGGTAAATGTGGGCTAACTAGTATGAAGCTCGTGTATGTACGTGAGATAACTAGTATGCAACTCACGTATGTACACAAGATAACTAGTATGCAACACTCGTGTGTACGTCGGATATTAGTTCAACAGAGCGCGTGCATTTTCCAAAAAATAGTTTTTAAGAAGAAAACTTAACCGTATTTTGGCAAATTATGTAAGAGGAAATGCCAATGTCTTGTATGCACAGGTAAGGAAATTTTGGACTATAACAAATGCACCCTAATGTGTGAGGTCAGAAGAGCAATTGATGGCCAAAATACATTACAATATCTTTACCAGTGGGAAGGCATGGAGGCGAGTGAGCCCGAGACGAGTGTTCAGGAGCGTGGCATATGAAAAACAATAATAATCTCTCCTAGGTGGACATACCCATGCTCTGGATGAACTAAGAATGGATGCCAATCAAGTACATTGCAAATCAATGTCATATAAATTTCTAGATAAAGTGTATCCACAAGAAATACAGAATGGATCTAGATCTCAAAATTATTTAAAGATATACAAGTACAATATAATATGCAACTTCAAGAAGCATTGACACCTGTGGCTGGAGATGAGGACATCATATCTCGAGAAAAAACTTCAAGATCTTCAAAATCTCAAGTAGGAGTATAATAAGAGTGTAAGACTCACTACCCTCAGGTCTTCGACATGCCATAGGGGAAATACTGTAGGCTCTCGATCATCAGGCAAAAAAATTCATTGATTTTGAATCCGAACTTGACTCGACTCTCAGGATGGCCGACTCATGGAAGTCAAGAGATAAACTATAGGATGGATGACTTAGGTTGGATAAAAATTTCCTTTGGACAAAAGCACGAAAAAATAAAGATACTTAGGTAGCGTAATATTGACATAAGTCTATAATACAGGAGGCACCACAAGCTCTCCATATGTTTGGAAGAGTAACCAAATGGAGAAGGACACAACTCTATATAACAAGAACAACTTATAAGGTCATACTAGATCCCAATGCTTGGCTAACATATGGAAGGATTTTCTTTGTCCAAGGGAGACTATATTGCTATTGAAAAAAGAGAATGTATATCCTATCCCCTCTTTTTGAAATATTTGATTTTTTTCTATTTTTCAAAGTTTTAATGAGCTTGAAAAAGAATAAAAGAATGCTATGTTACAAAGGAGGAACGAGTGTCACGGATAAGAAAACTTTTTCCAAGCGCATGAAACATACTGATTCTCAATGCAAGGAGACATATGCAGGATAAGGACACTCGAGAAAATTCCTCCATGGGTCAAGGTGTCAGATCGCAAGGGAAAAAGTGTTGTAAGGATTGCATTTAAGGAATGATTTGAAGGTTCAGTTAATAGAAGCATGAAGCCGACATTAGGCCAAAGACGCAAGGATGAGACATGCGATGCGATTAAATTTGACACAACAAGAATCCTTCCATGTGAAGTTTTACGAGCCCAGAGAAGGTAAGCTTGATGGTTTTTCACGTTTAGAGATTGTGAAAAACATTGAAAGACGACTCCAGAGTGTTCCTTTTTTGTAGTTAGTCCAGTCGGTTAAAAAAAGGGTTAAAATTATACCAAAAGGACGTCTCTTCAAAACTATTTTAGCGAGTGTGATTGAGACAAGATCACTCATCTATCTTTTCAATTTTAAGGAGTTTGAAAACAGATTAACTATACACTCACAACATTTTTCTAAGTTTAGTCTCCTTAGCCTGAAAAAGTATAAAATATAACTTAGGAGAACTCTCTTGGCGAGACATGTCTCCCGAGGCGTACCTTTTTCTTGGATAATCTATTGGCCGGAAAAGGGTTAAACTTATGGCAAATAGATATTCCTTTTGAACCAATTAACGAGTGTGAAAGGAACAAGGTCACTCGACAATCTTTTCATATTTAGGGAGTTTGAAAGGAGATTAACAATCGACTCCAAGGGGTTATTTTTTCGTAAGTAATCTCCAATGCCAGAAAAAGAGATAAACCAATACCAAGGAGAATGTTCCTTTTTCAAAAATTTAGTCCCTCGGGCCCAAAAAGGGGTTAAAATTACACCTGGGAATACTCTCATAACGAACCAAATATCCTAGGGCATACCTTTATTCATAAATTAACCGTCCAGACTGAAAAAGGGGAAAACTAATGCCAGATGGATGTGCCTTCAAATTTGAATTTGGCGAGCATGAAGGGAAACAAGATCGCTCAACAATATTTTCAATTTTAGAGAGTATGAAAAGAGCTTAAAGAAGACTTTAGGGGGGCTTCTTTTCTCAAGTAATCCAAACAATATCGATAATAATAAATAATTTCTCGTTGGAAGTTTCTTTCAAAATTTAAACGAGCCCGAGAGACAACAAACTACACTCATGGGGAGTCCCTTGGGTAAGATACAAAAAAGACAAAGAAGAATGAGGCTTCAAAACACAATCATGGCGGGACTAAAAGCACTCCCAATCCTATGGAGAACTTCAGCATGGGCACCAAATGGGAAGCAAGGCCTTAAATAGGATTCCCATGAAGGAAGGCTCTACCACATAAAGTACGACACAATTAACAGCAAGGAAGGTTAGTGTCACAATTTAGTGGGGTCAATCCTAAGGCTAAATGACCCGGGAAACAAATAATGAAAAAAATTCAAGTAGGAAAAAATCTAACCTATATGCTAGTTTTGAGTTCAATACCTATCAGAATGGATCGAGATGACTAACAAATATCAAAGAAAACTGTCTCCAAGATCCTATATATAAGGCCAATAACACTCATGTAGAAGTTAATAAATCCAAAATAGATAGAAACTTCAGAAAATAAGAGGTGCTATTGAATGAAAAACTTGAAAACAACAAACCTAGACTGTACAATATGTACAAGGCACCGCACAACCTTACGACTCATGCATAGTATTGGTTTAGGTAGATCCCACTGCTACCAAGAGTCTCTACAATAATCAACCTGGAAAGTATCTCAAAAGGGAATAAAACACAAACCATGGTGTAATTCTTCCCATGGTATAGAAACCGTGGTCATCGATTCAAGGATAGCCACATTCTAAGGCAATTCAAAATCCGAGAAATCACACGAATGAGGAGGGTCGACAATCCCAAAGGGTGAAGTAAATTAACCATATTCCATATGACGATGAAGGTTCTGGACAAGACTGGAATAGTCTATCAATGAATAATCACAAACATGAGGTCTTGAGGATTTACAAACAATGAGATCAGACTCAAAAGGAGATTCAATATCAAATGGACCAAGAGGGGGAAGTAAGGGCTCCCATGCCCCCATTGGATAAAAATACTGATCAATTGTTGAGATCATGTCTCGAGAAGGAAAACCTGATTGCACAGGTTCTTGGTGAGAACCAATTGAACATCGAGGATAAAATGCCAAATAATTAACCCATGGCAGGGTAGAGTCTACACAAACACTAGGAACATATAAAGGGGTCACCTGAACTAAAACCAAATTAATATGGTGATTATCAAATTCCAGTTTGTCGATAGTGATAATTATTCCATTGTGAGGGAAATGCATCACTCAGAAAAGAGTAGACACCACAACATTAATAACATATACATATATACATAATCACGCCCGAGAAGCATATTGAAATATAACGAGCATTGCACCACTATAACATCGACAAGGACATTATTCCCACCTAACAAGATAGGTAATTGAGGAAGAATCACCAAATATTCACTAGGACTTCTATCAAAATCCAACAACTTGTGTGAAGCAGACACAAGCTCAGGACAACCCAAAGATTTTCAAGTTGAGGAGTATAAAATACTTGCGGAGGCTCCTTCATTCACAATACATCGATAAATGTTTTTTGAATTAACTTCAACCTTTATTTGAAAAGGGGCATAAGAAGGAAGGTGAGGCTCAATAAGGTCATTCCAATCAAAGGAAACTATCCTAG
Source organism: Picea glauca (assembly GCA_000966675.3). Classification (NCBI taxonomy): domain Eukaryota; kingdom Viridiplantae; phylum Streptophyta; class Pinopsida; order Pinales; family Pinaceae; genus Picea; species Picea glauca. Next base: position 12,051 of record JZKD02S1602518.1, read on the forward strand.
GACTTGGAGGGGGTGTGCCCAAAGTGAGAGGAATTTCCCCTTGTTTTGAAATTACTGAACTAGAAATGATAAAAACATAGTTGGTAGACACATCACTCCCCAAGAGAAGAGAAAGATCAACCGAAGATTGCATCGACATGACCACTTTAGTAGACTCGACACTCTCTAAGAGAATAGTGGGATCAAATGAGGATTGCATCATTGTGACCAATTTGGTAGACTCAACACTCTCCAAGAGAAGAGTGGGATCAACCTAAGATTGCATTGGAATGAACACTTCCTCAAACAATTGCTGAATAGGTTGTGAGATAACATGGTTTAAAGGTGCATTACCCCCTAAAAGAGGAGTGGTATCAACTGAATATTCGATCATCATGACCACTTTCTCAACCACTGGCTGAATAGGATGCAAGACAACATGGTCTCTAGGAACATCACCCTCTAAAGGAGGAGTGGTATCAACCAAATATTGCATTGAGATGACCACTTTCGCAACCAGTGGCTGAATAGACTGGGAGGAAACCTCATAAGACTTAGAATCAGAAGATCTTGTAGATAGGGACCACAATCTTCGTGCCTCTAAAATTCAAGGGAACATATGAGTAAGGTGATCTCCCTTGCAAAGATTACAAGGAAACTTAGGCTACATATTATCCATCTAGGTTTCTCAATAAAATAAAGTCCCCCAACATGACTAGTAGTGGTTGGTTGCTTGTCCTCAACATCATTCACAGAGGTTGTTGAAAACTCTCCAACATGAATAGTATAGGTTGGTTTTTGAATTCTAGTATGACTCGCAGGGACTAGGCTCATGCCCCCAGCATGAACTGTAGTGGTTGGTTGCACATCGCCAACATGAATTGTAGAGGTTGGTGATTGGTAGATAACATGAATCACAGAGGCTACAGACCTATTGCCAATATGACTATCATTGACTAGAATTTCCCCCCCAACATGACTTACAAAGGCTGGGTGCTTTCCCCCAGCATGACTTGCAGAGGTTGGGTGATGGTATTCAACATGAATTGCATAGGTTGATGACCTATCTCCAACATGACTCACATATGTTGGTGATTTCTTATTCCTATTCTTCCTCTTTCTATTTCGTCTAGAATTTCGGTTACTAGTAGCTATACTTTCACTAGAGAAGGTAGAAGGAGAAGGAGAAATCTTTGCTAAAGAAGGAACGTCAACATGATGCCCACGACATAAGGTGCTTAACTGAGAAACTTCAAAAGCAATAGGGACATTTGGAATGGTACCCAACCAAACCGGTAGTCCCTCATTCAACCTAGGAACGTACAAAGTGGCCATCAAAGGGACACCAACGTTTCCTAAGAAAGGAAAAGCACAAGAATCCCCTTGCGAAGGGGTTCCTTGGTTGGTATTGTCAATAACTTTTTCCATGAAGATCTTATTCACATTTTCTTCCCTTGAAGGATCGTTCAAGTCTGTAAAAGTCTCACACATTGACTCTGGCGAACCAGTGGTATAAAAAACAACAGCTATAAATATGCGGCTCCACATTTCTAAGAGGAAGACTGAAAATTCCTCACGATTGGTGGAGAGGGTGGTCTACCACCTTAGGTTAGAGACCCAAATCAATGATTGACTAACTCATTATGGAAAACTAGGGAGCATAGAGCACACCACTAAGAAGAAAAGCCTAAAAATATACAAACGAAACAAATGACCCTTTTGAATGCTTCCAACCCAGGGAGATGAAATCCTAATCATCCAAAGCATTCACAAAGGCAAACAAGTGGCCAGGAGGAGAAGTTACCCATACCTACGACCGACGGTCCATTCAGGTGTCGCCTAGAGAGTACAGAGTTTGCCTCATGTACCATGATACACCCCTCACAGTCACCTGTTTTGCAACCTATATAATGGAAACTAGGCCACTAATATGTAATCAACAACTAGGGGGGTACAGTCAATAGTCGGGGGAGTGTATGTGAAGGGTAACTAAGCCCGAAGATCCTCCTAAGGATTGAAATGCAACATGGCCAGAATCACTCTTAGAGTACTTTGGACAGATCCTAGTGTCATAGAGATATGACACAAGATGGTCCAGTAATGCTACAAGATTCACCCCCAATACACACTCTCCCAAACGCTTTGTCGGGATCGGGAGTGGATATCTCCATCACTGTCCTCCATGAAGCCTCATGTTTAACTCCCGTGTGAGAGGATGTTCTTGGATTGAGTAATTACAAAGTGGATTTTTCACACCCTAGCACAACCACCTAAGTTAATTTTTAGTTGTCCTTGTAGAGTTTACGGAAAACCCAGGCAGAGAATCAAGGAAATTTGGAAATCATATCAATGTTGGCTATCTCATCCATATCATGTTTATGGTAATTCTGATTGAGTTTGTAGAGTATGAATGATGGAGGTAGAGCACTCATAGAGCAACACTTGTTTCAAAGTTTTGAAACATGATTGTCTAAATGTTGAAACCACTTGAACAAATCCTAGTATCTAAGAACATTTGAAGGAGGATGTAGTACTATCAATGCTCAAGTATCAAATGACTACCTAAGGTTTGATCAAACTACGATATTATGTATTTTTTGTTAACATGTCAGTTACTCATCAAGTTTGGAGCGCTCCCTGTTAGAAGGGAAAATAAAAAATAGTTGCATAAAGATTGGCCATATTTTCATTAGTGTGAATGGTTACTTGTAGATTTATCGAGCTTATAGTTGTACACCATTTGTATTTGAAATCTGAATATTTTGTGGAAGTGATTAGAAGTTGGCTTGGAATTCCAGATTATGTTACCAAATGAATAATCTGATACATACAATAAACAAATTTGCAAAGTTAATGACACCTAGCATTAGAGAATCCTCATCGAGGTTTGAAATCATATTTCCAAGCACCATATAAATGACAAGTATATCAATAAAAAAAATTCATGCAGCTCCAGTTAGTCAAATATATCCAAGAAACACAAATGGCAATTATATCAAGCATTTTAAGGCCAAACATAAGCCAATAATAGATTCTAGCAGTCTATGACAAATGGAAGTTTTGGAAATTTGTTCTAGATTATAAGGAGATTTGACGAGTAACCCTCTCACTCCAAGATTTCCAAGATGAAGATCAATCAGCAGAGAGAGGACTAATGCCAAATTAGATTCCTTCTCTAGAATTCGAATCCTTTTGCAACCGAATTCAGTTTTGATTTTTGTTTTTATTAGACTTTGTTGTCATATTGAATATTTTATTTTTTATTTGTCAAAAGATATTTTTATTTAAAATAGGCCTTGTAATTTGCCTATTTATGGAGCAACTTGTAATAGAAGAAGCGTTTGACTTGAAGGAGGAGGAAATTCCATTGTACTGTGTTATTTTTTTGAATATCTATATGAGTTAATGCATAAGCACAATACTTTTGTTGAAGCAAAGGTTCATGATAGTGATGTTCTAAGTGTGTTCCTTCTTGTGTTCAATGCTTATTTCCATTTTTTGTTTAAATATTCTAGTATTTAAACTGCAATATATGCTTGGAATTCATCTTTTATTTGATGCTCCATTCATACAGTGAGATACTTGTTATTTTGTTAAGATTGCATGCTCATAATTCATCTTTAGTTTGGTGCTCTGTTCATGGCAGCTTATTATTTTTTGTGATTCCTCTAAAGTTACATTAAGAATTCATCCTAAGCTAGATGCTCTTGGTGTAATGGGCTATTAATCTTTTCTTTTCTTCTACCATCTCAATACTGATCTAATTACTGAAAAACATCACTTACCTTGCCTCTGTTTTCTGAAAGTACATCACCAACCATTAACAATATATCCTTAAGCTCAGATTTTTTACTCCATTGCCCAATGGTTTCTTCCTCAAGCTTGTCCTACCGATTTTTTTGAATTCAAACCTATCTTGTATGAATCTGACCTATGTGCATTTATTGATGAATTCTTTGATCTATTATTAGTCATTAGACATCTGAGATAGCCCTTTCTAGTTGGAAGGGTCATAGTCCAACCGAAATTTGGTTTGAAGGTTACCCTTGTGGTTTTCCTCCCACAACCTATGGAAATTACATGAGGATACTCTTACTTAGGGTTTCGTTCCAATCCATTTCTCAAGGGGATGCATATCCCACATAGATTTCATAAGACCCATGTTCTAAAGGAGAAAATTTGAGGAGTAGATAGTCTCACCTAAAATCTAGTTTGCATACCTTTGGCCTAAAGAAAATTCCTTTCCATTCCAACCAAATTTTTATTCTTCCTTTCAAAAATACTATTATGTTTAGGTGCATGGGGAGGTCACTTTGTGAAAAATATTCCAACATGTACATTCA
>JZKD02S1602518.1:31413-43834 GCA_000966675.3 Picea glauca
AAAAATAATGAGTCATATTTACATCAAACAATATTGGGTCCATTACCCAAACCTTTGTGCTATGGGTCTTTCTTCAAGGGTTGACATCAATGAAAACCAACCTTAATCAACAATCCTCTGTAATTTACTTGTCTCATCATTCAATGCTTGTCCAAAAAGTGTGCATCAACTTTCGTTTCGTAGAATACTTTGATGAAATGTTGGTTGGGAGAAAGTAAGTAGCATGTATATACCAGCTCCAAGATCTCGCTTGTGTATGATGTGGAAAAAGACGAGCAAAATATCAACGACCATAGGATTGGTGTCAAAAGGATATAAGGTGAGGTGGGCAATGGTTGGTTTTGTAGCTTTAAAGAGAAGCCAAAGTGCCATCCCACACTATTGGTCCTCAAAGATCAATGACCGGATGATATGGTTGATAGGGTTCCTTTTCGCTTTTATTTTATTCATTTTAACCACGATTCAACTTCACCATGGAGCAGGTTGATCGAGAGGAATAGTTTCAGGAGTAGATATAATTAGTGTCATATTATATAAATTAATGATGTATTCTAAATGGATTTTATCACCAGCATTTAGTTATGTAATTATGGAAGAAAGTGAAATAATTTTTTTTGTTGTAACATTTTTAAATGTTTAAATAGATTTAGCTTTCTTAAATTTTTTGAAATATATATATATAATTTTTTTTACAAATTCAACAACTCAAATTTACAATTTCAACCATTAAAATAAATTATCAAAAAATGTTCAAAAACCTTAAATGTTCAAAAATGTTTAAAATTATAACGTAGTTCCAAAAACATAAAAGTTTAAACTAATTGTTGGGCGCACCTCGAACATGGAAACTAGACCTAGGATCCTGCAACCTATGCTCTCCAAGCCCCACTCATGCAATAAAGAAGTTGTGCGCCATTAATCAATGCCTCCAACAAACGCCAAAGCCCATCATGATCCTAGAGTTGCAGGCCATGGCGCTGTTGAAAATCCGTGAACAAAATGAAGGGGGAAGATATCCGGTTGGAGAGGAATGAGGGAAGGACGGTCTAGACGCTCCAGATGGTCATAGACAAATCGACGAACCTAGCGAACCAGATGTCTGGGCACATAGAGCCCATAGTGAAATCGCTTTATGGTGTAAATATAACATATTAAACGACCCTACTGTTCAAATATTTGTGTCGAAAATACCTTACCTTGATCGATTCTGTAAACTTTTCTTTGATATTATATCTAATATTTGTAATTTTCTAGTTAACCTAAGAAATCAAATCAGGATTGAGAAATTTCGTGGATGAGATTGATATCCACCCAAAGGAAATTAAGATTCTGAAAACTATCTTGTGTTCACTGTTTGTTGTAGCGACGTGGCACATGCATCTCTTTTCCGTATTTGAACTCTTTTCCAGCGTGGTCTCAAATGGGGAGCCCAAACGCGTTGGTCTTTGGCCATTGGTGAACTACTCCGAAAGGTCAGAAACCATGCCCACCTCCCATACCCCACCCCATGGAGTGTCTAAGTCATCAAGGATCAAAATCGAAGTTGTTACTCATAGAATGTTTCTCATCAAAATTACAAAAATTTAAAACACTTATCAAATTTGAATCCTACAAATAATTTCTTATCTTTTCAAGTGAAAGGTATGTGATTATATAATATTGATTTTCCCTTTGGCTGTCTATTAATTTCCCTTTGACTAAAAGTTTGTGTGCAATAACTCATGTTAAACATAAAAAAGAAATATATATTTTTTTAATATAATAAAATAATTTGTTTTTCTAAAATTTGGTGGGCTAATATCTTTGAGGTCTTATGACAAGTTTTGGAACCCTAGGATGAGAGAGGAAGAATAAAATGACGTGTACATCATGTGAGTTATGTTTAATGATAAAACACATTTAGAGGAGTAGAGTACATATAACTCGATATACTTTAATAATTAGATGTACGAGATTGGATTTGTTCCGAGGCATCTGGATTTGTGCAGTGACTTCCCATTGTTCCTAACCTTTGCCACTTATTTGTTAAACTTGCAGAAAACTTTTTTCTATGCATGCGATCTTATGTTTATTCAAAATACAAAGTGCTATAACCACGGGCTTCAATTATTTGCGATCGGACTATCGCATTTAACACTTACACAACAATTAAAAAATGTCAATATGGCGATATCCGATATCGACGAGAACCATTGATATGACAAACCCCAGATCAAATATCCACCGTCGATTCTTTAACATTATTACAAAGGGTTTTTCCTGCCGGAACCATGGAAAACTGTGGCTGGAACCGTGCTATCGGTTACATGGGTATTGTTTGTTATAATAATCTCCAACAAATGAAATTTACCAATGGTTGGGGCCGGATCCAGAACTTTTTGTGGAACTCTACCACCAGAACTTCTCTGGTTATCAGGTACTGCTGCAAAACAATGCAATCTCCTTACTACTTTGATCCAATGGTCCCAGAGTGATTTCTTTGTAGATCACCGATCTTGATCTAATTACGAAAATGATTTGAAGTGATCGATGGTCCAGGTCTGTGTTGTAGCTAGTTATACTGACAGCCACACTTAATGATCCTCATAGTTTGATGCAGTATTTAGTTTGATTCTTAATGACACTTAACTTTGTACATTGTATGAAAAGGACTTAAAGAAATGAACATCATGTGAGCTATTTTTAGTGTTCAAATGCATTTAAAGGCGTAGAGTACTGATAAATCAGTCTACTTTGATAATCAAATGTACAAGATTGGATGGGTTTATCCTATTAAACAAGAGAGATAATTATACCGACAATAATACTTAATGATCCTCATAGTTTGATCCAACAGGTCTGTGTTGCACGTCTATGTATTCAAGGTAGCACCCTCGTAGTTTGATCCATCGTTTGCCCCATTTGTTGCCGTTCTATCTTTTATTTTATTCAACTTTGTCAAGGTTGGTTACCATGTCTTTTATTTTCTTCGTCTCTCGAGTTTTGGCATGTTGAAGAAAAGAATTATCAAAGTAATTTTGGATTGCTGTAAAGATAATGTCATTTCTAACTTTCCTCTATGTGTTCATTAGGGGTTTGGGTTTCTGGTGGACTGAAATTGAGTCGTGAGAGCTCCCACTGTGTCATTTTTATACACATACAAGGTATTCATAGTTAAAGAGACAAGGTATTCAAAAAAGTGAGGACGAGGTCAACAATCCGTCACATAGAAATGCACATGGAAGAATTTTTTTTCTTTTTCTTTGGCCATGAATTTACGCTTTCAAGATATTTTTCTAGTTTTTTGGAATGAGGGTCATAAAACCCTAGTTTCATACCCTTCCTATGACTATAGAGTTATAAGGTCATATTTCTTTCTATTATTATTTTTCTTTGTTTCATGCATTGAAAAATTAAAATCTACCTCAAGGCATCAAGCTCCATTGATTCTTTCAATGATCCATAGCAACCAATTTTTGGTACATGCACCTTGCACCGGTTGAACTCTCGTCTGAGGTAAATAAAATTTTGTTTGTTGTTGATCGCCCAATTCTAGCTTGATATTCTATTTATTATAAATCTTGCAATATTGTGAGTTACCGAGGCCATGGTGATCAATCTACACCTCGAGCACAACTGAAATCATGTCAACCATAGATGAAATTGCGTTGAAGTCTAGAAAAAATTTCTCGATCCCATTTTGTAAGTTATCTTCCATTAAGTGGTGGCATTTGAACTCTATTAAAAACATATCTTTTTAACTGTAGTAAATCAATTCCCCATGATCATTCTGTTGTTCTGAATTAAAGTCATATGTAGTGTGTAGTGCAGAGTAGCATTAAGTTTGAGACCTTCCTTATATGCTACCTTTAACTGAATTTAAATCCTTATAATTTGAGATTGAAGGTTGATAGGTTAGCATGTTGGACACTATCTCTCATGACGGTCTCCTAAAGAGTTAGACACCAAGAAGATTTGAGTTTGTTGTCCTTATGCAAATATTTTGGTCCATTTCTTTTGATATCGGGGATGGGTCATTCCCAGAAGGAAAAAGGTATCTTGAATCCTAGTATCGATCAGATGAAAAGGAAATTTTTGATCTAGAACATAATAGGAGAATGGTATGAGACTCCTCTTTATTCCACCTAAGACCTCCATCTATTTATCTCTTGGACCGAAGAATTAGAAATAAACGAAACTCTTAAGTGTTTTGAACATTCCATCTTTCCCTAGGATATTGTTCCCCACTTGGGAATTGATTTAATAGGCTCAATATCTTTAAGATCAACCTCCTCAATTTTATATCTAAGATAATCAAACAATCTACCAATTCAAACAAAGTCTCATGGCATAATCCTAAAGGGCTACATCAATGATATATCTTTCATCGATATCGGTCTTTCTTTCAGTACTCTATGGCTTGCCCCCACCTATGTAGGTTCATGCCAACTCTCATAAAAAATGTGCCCTACTTAGATGTCAGCCCTATGAAGAAAGATAACTTAAAATTTTCACATAGTTTATGTTTATTGAAGTTTGTTCTAACATAACATTTGTATTCTATTTTATTGAAATTAGTTTTACCATTACTGTAATGTTTCAACAGATCACCTTTGTTTCTTTGATGAAATGGTAGAGTGGGATTTTTTTATGTCTATGGTGAGTAGAAAATAAAATTAAAGTATAATTATTATTTTTCTTTTCCAGGAGCAATATATACCAGTCAACAACTTTTCTAGGAGCAAGCTGTATTAATCAACAACTCTTTTCACTAGTCAGTCATATTGATAAAGACAAATAAATGTTGACAGAATGAAAATACAATATGATATTCTAAGATTTTGTTATCTTTATTGCAAGTCATATAATAACATAAAAAATTTTTAGGGGCCATTCAAATGACATAAATTAAGAAATCTCACAAATATTAGATGTTGAAATTTATCAAGCTAAAGAGAAGTGCATTTCACATACTGACATTGACCATGTACTGGATAGAAATGATATTTTAAGATTGGATTCTTTCTCATGTACTCTTGGAGATTTTTTATTTGTTGCATTTCATGTGCTGTTGGATTTTCGTTACAACTCCATTGTACTACGAAATGGATTGATAGATCATTTCTTGGTTTTTTTAAGCAATGACAATGCAAAGGAATTAGAGTAATATCAATATGATCTAACATCTGATTTTTTGTACCAACTGTACATAATCCATGATGTAGACACATACCTTTCCAAAATGCGTATGTATGCATCTTCGAATGTAGATGAAAATAAGAGAGGGCTATGGAGAGATACATTTTCCATACGATGACTACTAAAATGGTTGAACATATCAATCACAGTCTAGTCATTAACGAGAATCAAAAGGTATCTATATTTCAATAGAAATGCAAATGGAGACCCATATTGCATCTTGTTCCATGATGCAAATCTTTTTAATGGTCATTACGAAGAATTGGTTTACAAAAAACTATCCAGATGCGATTTTGAAGATTCTAGTAATTGCTTGTCACTAATGTGCAAGGACCTCGAATACCATTGGAAGTGTATTATGCATATGATGTGTTCTCATGGATTGAGTAGAGCAGTAAGTAGCAGATCTAGTTTTGGGGACAATCTATTTGAAACACTTTGCTATTTGGCAGCAATGTACTTCAATGTACAATCCCTGAGACTTTATATTGTATAATCCTTCTGCAATGCAATTACAAGTGGTGAGCACATTGGACTTCATTTCTTAAACCAACCCCTGATGCTCGATTGATCTGTATTTTATGAGCAGAAAAAAATGAATATAGATTATTAACAGGTGCTTAACACAAAATAACAGAGATACAGTAAAACTAGTTTTCTATTCAATAACGAAATAAGCTAAAACTGTAAAATGTAGTGGAAACAAGCTTGTGGAATGGTGGTGAATTATCTCTGAGAAGAGATGTGACGACAACACGCATTCTCAAGAAGAAGGTTACAATGAGGCTTTGAAGGCCTTTTTACAATAAGAAATAATTCCAAAAACCATAGACATCCAAAAACCTAACCCTAGGAGATGAAGCGCCAAAAGTCATGTGGGCCACGTTTGGGTAAGTTAGTACATCAACTTCCCGGGGTCGTAACGTTTGCATATGATCTCTGTTTTAGGCGTGTGATAGCCCATTGGAAAGGTATCATCGAGGATATTCATTTTGGGGGCTCAATCATGCCTTTGGCTATCATTGAGGAGCTTGATACTGAAAAACCTTCATTTAGGCCCTCAAAATGGCCCGGGAAGTTAAAACTGCTAAAAATAGTAAATTGCCAAAAATGTTAGAAAACTATTTTGAGCCAGTTGGAAAAGGTGGGTAGCTAGCGATATCCATATGGATCAATCTTCCCTCCTTAGGAATAAATGGTCTCCATTGCGTTGAGTTCCGCCATTAGATGAGGAAATTTCTACTGAATTTGGCCCTGGGTGAGCCACTTGCCTTGGTGTAGGAGTTTCCCTGCTTTGACGACTCGATAAAGTTAGATCCTTTGTTGTCGAGTGCCCTTGATATGTCTGTCCACAATATGATCATTGGATGCCTATTTTATGCAGTTGGGGTTGAGCTCTGTTGGTGTCAGTTGTTCTGCTACTTCTAAGGTGTCCAATAATGGTGGGAAATAAGGGCGAAGGAGATCCACATTGAACACTGGGTGCAGGCCAAGGAAAGGAGAAATGTTGAGCTCAAAATAATTATCCCCCATGGCCTTGGTGATACTGTAAGGTCCATAATGGAGTGGGTGAAGCTTCCGATGGGGTTCTATAAGGATTTCTTTCTACAAGTGCAACCAAACTTTGTCGCCCACCTAAAACTTATGTGGCACCCGATGTTGATCATGGCGTTGTTTGTACTTGTCATTGGACTTCTGTAGGATATACTGAACCTATTGGCGGATGTGTTGGATTTTATGAATGAATCGAGTGGCTTTGTCAGCTTTAGTTGGAGCAGGAGATGAGTTAGTCGAGGTGACCACAAGGGGAATTGCAACATCTATGGGACCCAATGGTTGGAATCCCAACCCCACTGGAAAGGGGTTGTGGATGATTGAGCTATGCAAGGCTTGATTGTAGCTATGCTAGACATAGGGAAGGCTCTCATCCCATGTGCAAGGGTTCTTTTAATTATACATGCGAAGGATATGCACAATCATTCGATTTACAACCTCGGTTTGGCCATCTGTCTGGGGGTGGAAGGTCGTGGATTTGGTGAGCTTGGTGTCGAGCAGTGACCAGAGGCTCGACCAGAATGTGATGAGAAATCGAATATCCTGATCTGATACAATGGTTTGTGGGATTCCAAAATGTACCTAGACTCGCTCAAAGAATATCTTGGCAGTGGCCTCTGTTGTGATTCTCTTCTTGCAGGAAACCAAAATCGCCATCTTAGAAAAGCGATCAACAACCACAAAAACACAGTCATTTCCCCGCTTAGTGGATGGGAGGCCCGACATATAGTCCATTGAGATGGATTCCCATGGCCTGTTAGGAGTAGGAAGAGGGGTGTACAGGCCCTATTTCTTAGTGGTTGGTTTGGCAATAGCACAGGCAGTGCAGAACCAGATATACTTGTCGACCTCCTGTCTAAGTTTCGTCCAGTAGAAATGTTTGTGTAGCATCACCACTGTCTTTTCGACGTCGAAGTGTGGATGACTTTCTCCTTCCCAAGAATGTAATGTCTCCACTGGCGGCATGCTTGCACAATGGAGTACATTTCTTTTTCGTAAGTAGGGTACTTATAGACAGTATCTGACAGTGTTTTACTATGATAGGCCATGGGGTGGCCGTGCTGAGTGAGAACGGCGCCCACAACATAGTCTGAAGCATCTGTCTCGATTTCAAAGGGATGCTGTAGGTCTGGTAGTGAAAGTACCGGGGCTGAGCACAAGCACTACTTCAAATCATCAAATGCTTGTTTTTGGGACCAACCCCATGTAAATTTCACCTTACCACCACCCCTATTTATTTGGCTGAGGGACCATGCAATATGGGAGAAACCCTAAACAAACCTATGGTAGAAATTAGCAAGTCCCAAGAAGCTTTGAAACTCAGTGAGTGTTGTTGGGGCTGGCCAATAATATATGACTTGGATATTGGTTGGATCCACATGTACGCCATGTTGATCAATAATGTAGCCCAGGTAATGGACCTTGTCAATGACGAAGGAGCATTTTTCCAGGTTGGCGTATAGCTTATGATGCCGTAGGGTGTGTGGAACCTGTTGAATATGCTACAAGTGTTTGGCCCAAGTCTTTCTATAAATTAGAATGTCATCCAGATACACCACTACAAAAGTATTGGTGAATGGTCGCAGGATATCATCCATCATCCTCATGAAAGTGGCTGGAGCATTTTTCAAACCAAAGGGCATGACCAACCATTCAAAAATTACTTCCTTTGACTTGAAGGTGGTCTTCCATACATCTGTTTGTTCTATCGGGACCTGGTGGTAGCCATACTTCATATCAATCTTATTGAAGTATTTGGCCCCCGTGAGTTGATCAAGGAGGTCAATGATTCGGGGAATCGGGTACCAGTTTTTGAAATTAATTTTATTCAGAGCTCGGTAATCAATACAGAGTCGCCAGGTTCCATATTTCTTTTGTACCAACACGATTAGGCTCCCACAAGGTGATGAGCTAGGGTGGATGTGCCCCTTGTGGAGCAGTTCCTAGATTTGTCACTTGATCTCCTCATTCTCTAACAAAGAGCGATGGTAGACTAGCCCATTGGGCAGCGATGCACCGGGGGTTAGATTGATGGGGTGCTTGACCTGGTAGTGCAGAGGTACCCCTATAGGTGAGGAGAATATATCTGAGTATTCTTCCATGACCTTATCTACTTACTTCTGCTGTGTGGAGAGGTCGGCTGCAGAGACCCTGGATGTGGCTACAATCTTTCGCTTATTCTGAGAGCAAATCATGAAGAAGACAAACTTCCCCATATGAGAGATGACCTTCCTACATTGCTTAGCAGAGATCAAGGAAATAGCACTAGGTGGGACTGCCTTAGGTATTCTGTACAATTTCTTGTTCAAAGTAATAATAACACTACAAGGCCTAGACTCATATACAACATGATGTTTCCATAAATAAGGTTGGCCCAAAATAACATCACAAACTTCGAGAGGAGAAACATCACACAATACCTCGTCTTTGAAGGGCTTGATGTCGTACGACAGTTGGCACTATTGGCTGATGCGGAGAGCGCTTCCTTGGCAGAGAAATCCAATGGTGTGGGATTGTGGGTGCGACATTGTTGGCAGGGCCAGCCGCTTGACGACCTCTGCTGAGATGAGGTTTTTCTGGCTATCACTATCAATGATGAAGTGCAGCGGGGTGCCTTTTACCCACACCTGTGAATGGAAGAGGCACTCTCCTTCTTATGACTCATCTGGTTCACCAGGATGGATCTTGGTGGTAGCAACAATGGAACTGGTTTTCACGTCAATGATCTGTCTTCCCCTTTCTAGTTCTATCTCGGAGTCCTAATCTAAATCTTATTCAGAGGCTTTCACTTCGGCCACCAACGACTGCTTTGAGCAGCAATCAACAATGTTATGCCAAGGGCTCTTATGGAAGTCGCACTACTTCCCGGTATCTTTCTTTGTCTTTCTGGTGTCCTTCTTTGCTTGTGGCTTGTACTGGTTGTCCTGATACTATCCATATTTGCTCTGTCCTTTGTTTGGTGGGTTGGGGCTGCCCTTTCCTGGCTTTTGTTGTGAGGGGTTCCCAGGCCCAAATTGCCGCATTTTTTGTTTGAGCTTCTGCTCGATTTTGACGACATATCGGTAGGCCGCGCCCAAGGATGAGATGTCCAGAAATTCCACTTTGGTATAGATGTATCTATGTAGAGAATCGCGATAATTGAGCACTAGATGTCGCTTTGAATCTTTGATACCCAACTTGGTGCGCAAGGTATGGAAGATATTTGTGAAATCTGGCACTGCTTGGTCTCTTTCTTTCCGCAGTGTGGTCCATTTGGTATACAGGTCGTCATAACTTTTGACAGGGTAGTATTGTTCCTTAATAACATCCTTGAAGGATTCCCAGGTGGTCGTGACTAAAAATAATGAGGTTTCCTTTGTTTCCTTTTGCTCACAGAAAGTTTCCCACCAATCTTTGACATGGGGAACAACTTTGAGGAGAGCAAAAGTAATTTTTTTTCTATTCAAAAATTTATGAACAAAAAAATACCCTTCTAGTAGATTCAACCACTTTTCTACAACATCTATGTCTATTTGACCTTAAAATATAGGAATATCAAAGTTTATTTGTACCTTGAATGGGGCAGCGCCTCCGTTCGAAGAAGATGCATCGCCTGTTGGTAGTTGCCGAAGTATTTATGCAAAATTATCCATCATCTCATTCCTCTGTTGTGGGAGGGATTCCTCAATCAACAGTTTGAAAGGATATCCTATCCCTTCATCTTTCTTTTCTCCTGCCATGGGAGGTTTCTTGGGTGTGCGAGAGCTTCTGTCCTCAAGAGAAACAAGCTCGAGACCCAACTCTTTGTACTCCAACCTCGTTGGGGACATGCATTAAGATGAAAAGGAGTATATTGCTCTGATACCACATAGATATAGTAAAACTTTTATTCAATAACAAAATAAGCTGAAACTGTAAAATGCAGCGGAAACAAGCTTGCTGGAATGGTGGCGGCTTATCTCTGAGAAGAGATGTGACGATAACGCGCATTCACAAGAAGAAGGTCACAATGAGGCTCTGAAGGACTTTTTACAATAATCAAGAATGCCCAAAACCCTATACATCCAAAAACCTAACCCTAGGAGATGAAGCGCCAAAAGTCATGTGAGTCCCGTTTGGGTAAGTTAGTACATCAACTTCCCGGGGTCGTAACTTTTGCATACAATCTCTGTTTTAGGAGTGTGATAGCTCGTTGGAAATGTATCATTGAGGAGATTCATTTTGGGGGATCAATCATGCCTTCAACTAAAATTGAGGAGCTCAATACCAAAAAGCCTTCATTTAGGCCCTCAAAATGGCCCTGGAAGTTAAAACTGCTAAAAATAGTAAATTGCCAAAAATGTCAGAAAACTGTTTTAAGCCAGTTGGAAAAGGTGGGTGGCCACCGATATCCATATAGATCATTGATTTCATACACAATACGACAATTGTCGGTAATTGACAAGCGTACCTTGTGAATATGGCAGTGCCATATAATAAGAGGAAAATCGAGGGTGGTCCATTCTATTTGCAATGGATATCAATCATTTTCAATGTAAATATCCAAGTATTATCCTCCTGTAGCATGAAAATTTTGAGCCTCTACCCTTCTCGCTCGACCTATGACAAAACATTTGATGTGTTGTCATTTGAAATAGATCCATTTCACATTCACTATGAACCATTGGTAACAGAACATCACAATGCCATAGGAAATGTGAACTCTGGCCAACTTGCAATGGCACTAAACAACCCACGTCGAGTTAACTATCATGTATCTATGGAAGTTTTAACTACCACAAGTACGAACCATAACGTATTTCCCACTGGAGATGTAAAATAAATACATAAACATATACATCATCTGCATGACGACGATAAAATGTCAATGCAAAATAGTAGTTCCATCTCTAACATGGATTCTCAACAAAAAAACACATGTGCTATTAAAAAGAATACACATTTTTTTCACAGACTAAAAAAGATTATTTGTGAAAATAACAGATGCATTGAAAAATCCCCCATTCATCATGGCATGAAAATATATGTGGACGAATACCATATATATTCCATCGATCCAACAATTCCTTGTAATAAAATAACACGAACGACATATCCTACATTGAAACTAACACTTTGTTATATAGAATTTGAACATAATAGAGCAAGAGAGACTATGCCCACTAAGCATGCCCATCTAAAAAAAAGATGCAAAGAGAGTATATTTGAAACAACCTCAAGGCACACCTAGGAACACATGTGCAATTTGTGAGGAATTACATTTTTCACATAACATTCGATGCTTCACCTAAGACCTAGAAGAAGAGTATATTATCTTGACAACAAATGAAAAAAATCTCTCTTCTAAGAATATATGTTCTTCTTGCAAAAGAGCACTTCAAAATGGGATTTTTCGACAATTTGCAACACCTGACCAAATAAGGCGTAACATGCCATTACAAATTGTAAGCGCACTCTCAAAATTTGAAGAGAGACTTGTATCACTCAGAATTGCATTCACACAAATTAAGAAATGGGGTTACAAATGATCCCAAATGGGCTTGATGATCTAAAAATGAAGAAGACTTGAAAAACTTGAAAACTTATTGCAAGTGAATTGTTATGTGTTTAAAGCAACATGATCAATTTGAAACACATAAATTAAGGATTACTTATGCAAAATACACATAGACAACATCATAAACATTGAACATAAACACATGTGCACAAC
>JZKD02S1602518.1:59133-106330 GCA_000966675.3 Picea glauca
TCTTTGGAGGGGAACATAGGAGACTGTACAGAGAAGCCCAACTAGCCTACATAATCAGTGATGAAGCCAACCCTACCAATCATCCCATCTATGCTTTGGACACTGATTTAGGCTCTAGTTTACTACAACTTACCCACACCCCTGAGGCTCCTCTACAGATCAGAAAGTAGCCCATTCTTAATCAGGAGACACCCTCTCCAACCACCTCTATTTGGAAGATGTTCTTTGATGGAGCTTCCTCCAGTATGGGTGCAGGTGCCGGGGTGGTATTCATATCCCCCTCTCAAGAGACCATATCTCTGTCATACAAGCTGGAATTTGAAGTCACCAACAATGTGGCAGAGTATGAGGCTCTGGTCCTGGGGTTAAGGGCTACGCAGCAGATGGAAATAAGAGAGATAACTGTGTTTGGGGACGCAGAGTTGATTGTCCAGCAGGTCAAAAACGTTTATAAAGCTAAGAATCCTTGGCTCAAGAATTATAGGAACGAGGTATGGGACCTGGTTGATAATTTCTTCCTCGATTTTAACATTTCCTACATTCCAAGGGGAGAAAATATTCCAGCCGACTTCTTAGCTTTCACAGCTAGTGTGCTTGAAGTTCCTGCATCGCCCACTGTTGAGTCTGATGTTGAAATAAAGTATAGACCCTCTGTACCAGACAATGTCAAACATTGAAAGGTATTTGAGGATGATGAGGAGATTGAAAAATTTCTTCAATCCATTGATAACTTTTCCACATTGCACATAGATGAGGAGTCCGATGCTGCAGGAGAGCTTGACCATCACCCTGGGGAATTTGTGAATAAAATTGCTGATCACCAGATCATTCAGCTACCGAGCAATCACATCCCGAAAGGTCTAATCCCATTAGAAATATTGTTCGACAGGAATGATCTGGTGGTGAAGGGTAAGGTTTCAGGTAACGACGACGACATAGCTGAATGTGACATAGGTACACCTGAGGGGCCTAAATTGGTCAAGCTGTCAAAGAGTTTGACTGAGGAGCAGAGGGCCGAATATACTGAGTTGCTGAGGGAGTTTGCTGATGTGTTTGCATGTACCTACGAAGACCTCAATACAAATGACACATCAGTCATTGAGCACAATATCCCACTGAAAGAAGAGGCTAAGCCGTTCAAGCAGAAATTGAGACAGATAAATCCCATGCTGCTACCTGTCATGGAGAGGGAAGTGAAAAAGCTGCTGGATGCCCGGATCATTGTCCCCTTGAGATATTCCGACTGGGTGGCCAACTTGGTCCCAGTAAGAAAGAAAAGTGGCGAAATCAGACTCTGTGTTGATTTTAGAAATCTGAACAGGAGCTCAAGGAAGGATAATTATCCCTTGCCCAACATGGAGCACATATTACAGAAGGTCACTGGTGCTTCCAGGATATCCATGATTGATGGTTTCTCTGGCTACAATCAGATATCAGTCATGCCTGAGGACAGGGAAAAAACAGCCTTCACCACTCCCTGGGGCACATTCATGTATGCCAAGATGCCTTTTGGACTGATGAATGCGGGAGAAACATTTCAGCGGGCCATGGACATAGCTTTCTTCGGGGAAAAATATGAGTTTGTGGTGATTTATCTAGATGACATAACAGTCTTTTCCAAGACTGATAAAGAGCACCGCCATCACTTGAAAAAAGTTTTCCAGAAGTGTCAGAGGTTTGGTCTTTCCCTGAATCCCAAGAAATCATTGTTTGCTATGCAGGAGGGGAAGCTGTTAGGCCATATAGTATCAACAGAGGGAGTAAGAATTGATCCTGACAGGGTAGAGGAAATTTAGGCCCTGTCACTTCCCAGATCTAAGAAAGAGGTTTAGGCGTTTTTGGGAAGGATTAATTTTCTGAGAAGGTTTGTTTCAAATTTTGCTGAGTTGGTAAAATACATCACAGCCATGCTCAAAAAGGGGAGTGAAGTAAGATGGACCTTTGCACCCAGGGAATCTTTCGATCAAATAAAGAAGCCATTGACTAAGGCACCTGTGCTAATCAGTCCCGATTATTCCAAAGATTTTCTGATATTTTCTTTTGCCTCTTTTGATATAGTAGCAGCAGTCTTACTTCAGAAGAATGATCAAGGACATGAGAAACCTATTGCTTTCTTTAGCAAGGCACTAATAGATGCAGAACTCCGATACGAGATCATGGAGAAGCAGGCTTATGCCCTGGTGAAATCCCTCAAGGCTTTCAGAGTCTATGTCTTGCATTCAAGAATCACTACGTATGTCCCTTCAACTTCTGTGAAGGACATTCTTATACAGCCTGACATAAATGGGAGAAGAGGTAAATGGATCGCTAAGATCCTAGAATTTGATCTGGAGATTAAGCCCACCAAGCTGATAAAGGGGCAGGGTTTAGCCAAGTTGCTGGATGAATCCAATTACAGGGTCCTGGGAATCAATTGCATCAACGAGAAATCTAAGTCATCCGACAGTAGTTCCCCAAGATCTTTTCCACGAGCAACATGCGCCTGGTACAAGGATATCTTGTACTTTCTGCAAGAATTGAAGCCTCCTGATGGGATGGAAAAAAGCAAGGCAAGAGATTTAAAGCTCAAAGCTGTCAGGTATTGCCTCATTGGCCAAACCTTGTATTGGAAGGACCCTCTAGGGGTACTACTAAGGTGTCTGGACCCACAGCAGGCACAAAAAGTTATGATCGATTTCCATAGCGGATTCTGTGGAGGTCATCATTTTTGGAAGACCACAATGCACAAGATCCTCCGAGCCGGGTATTATTGGCCCACCTTATTTCCTGATGTCTGCAGAGAAATCAGAGCTTGTATCAAGTGCCAAAAATTCTCAGGAAAGCAGCAGCTCACATCCCTGCCCTTAAAACCTGTGGTAGTCTCAGCACCCTTTCAGCAGTGGGGATTGGACTTCATCGGGGAAATTCATCCTCCCTCAAGTGGCCAGCATAGATGGATTCTAACTGCAACCGACTACTTCACCAAATGGATAGAAGCTGTCCCTACCAGAAGCACTTCTCACAAAGTAATTATCAGCTTCCTGGAGGACATCATAACAAGGTTCGGTTGTTCCAGTAGAATCGTCACTGATAATGCCTCTCCCTTTTGGTCTGAGCCTGTGGTCAAATTCTGTGAACAATTCAAAATTTCATTGATTCATTCTACTCCCTATTATCCTCAAGGGAACGGACTGGCAGAGTCTTCCAATAAAAGCCTAATCAAGCTTATCAAGAAGCTACTGGAAGAAAATAAAAGGGCCTGGGACTCAAAGCTGAAATTTTCTCTTTGGGCTGATCGGGTAACAACAAAGAAATCACTGGGCATCTCACCTTTCCAGCTGGTTTATGGAATAGAGGTTGTTTTCCCCACTCAACTCTCTTTATTTGTGGCTAAATTCCTCCAAGACCTTGAAGGAGAGCCTAACCATGTGCTCAGAAGGATTCATCAGATGGTGGAAGTACATCAGATCAGAGAACAGGTCAGGGACAAAGCCTACAATCACCAGCAGAAGACCAAGCAAGCTTTTGACAGAAAGAGAAAAAATAAAGAGTTCGAGCAGGGTGATCTGGTGCTCAAGTGGGACGCACCCAAGTAGGAAAAGGGAAAACACAATAAATTTGATGCCCTCTGGTTCGGGCCTTTCAAGATCCTTGAAGTATTTGCAAACAACACATACAGGTTGCAGGATCTGGAAGGCGAAGAAGTTTTTAGTGGCCCAGTGAACGGGCATTTCTTGAAAAAATGTTTTCTGTGAGCCACAGTTGGCTCTTTTTGTTTTGTTTTGTACATATTGTTTCTAATTTTGTTTTTCGGACTAATAAATGACTCCATATCCCAACAGCAAAGGCACTGAATCTGCAAAAAGAGTTCTTAGAGCATCACAGGGACGACTTATCCCCCATGGAGCCAAATGTTAGTGATATTTCTTGTAAGGGGGGTCAGGATGTAAAAGAACGGGTTAAAACCCACTTGTCCAAAGTTCGGGGCGCTAATGCGCCCATGATTAAATGAAAACCAAGTTTGGACGGCTAGGATTTGCGCGCCTCGATTAACAGCGCACAGCGAATTCAGGACCCCCCTGCCTTTCTACCTTTAAGCGAAGGGGGGGGGTTCGAAATCCATGATAAGCAGCCGACAGATCTGAACAACAGGCATCCGCACACTTAGATCAACGACGCATATGAAATTCCAGACCCCCCCTCGCCTTTCTACCTTTAAGCGGAGGGGGGGGGTCTGGAATCGCGGGTGCAACTCTCCAACGGTCCAGATTAGCGCGCCCGGATCAACAACGATAAAGACCATCCCGGACCCCCCTGCCTTTCTACCTTTAAGCGGAGGGGGGGGGGGTCCGGAATCGTGGGCGAAGCTCTCCGACGGACACTATCGAGGAGCCCAGATCAACGGCTCATGGACGACCTCATCCCTCTCAGCTGCCCTGCCTTTAACCTGCGTGGGCCCTCCTCCCGTCGTTTCATCTTCCTTTCCACCTCTCTCCTGCTGACCACGCATCATCCATCCGCCTCCCCGCTTTGGTCCGCGTGGTCCTCCCTCCTTCTCGTCATCGACTCATTGCTGGCCACATGCCCCGCTCCTTTCCACGTCGGCCCCTCACCCAAAAGGAGAGTCCGTTATCTCCCGTCTTCCCCCCTTCCTCCTGAGGTCTTTTGCCATGAACCATCCTCTGTCATCCACCGCACACCTTGCCACTTCTTCCACGCCCTCACAGTTTCAGCCCCATCACTCCATTCCCATGTCCCACCTTCTGTGCTGGCCTCCACGCATATCCTTTGGGCCCGTCAGTTATTCCAGGTGGCGGTGAGTGAGGTCCTCCACCTCCTGAAGAGCTGAGTTGGCCAGATCATCCTCAATCCCAAGAAAGCAGTTATTGAAGCGGTTGGTGGTGGTTAGACATCATCTCCGCCATAATGGGAAAGCACGACCATGAATTAAAGGCACGTTGATTCGCCGTTGGAACTGTCAAAGAATTGGATTGCGTCTGACTTAAGTTGCACAACCCTTCAGAGGCTAACCATCAGAAAACATGCAGACGCAAGGCTTTTAATGCATTGTCTTGGTTCCGCTGCTGTTGATTGCTTTGAGTATATGTAGGCATTTTCGCCATTTTTGTATCTATCGATGGTAGAGCTAAGCTCCCGACTGTAAATTTTTAGTAAACAGTCTAGCTTTCTGGGTTATGTATCTGTGTTTGAGATTTCTGGGTTTATAACAAACAGTTTTCCTTTTCCATCTATGTCTCATCTCTTGCTGGAGAGTTCATGATCGAATGCTTCGTATGAATTAACACAGTTTTGTTATGATAAATGATTTATTGTTGCATTTTTGTTTTCTCTGGTTTCCTGCATTTGGAAGTAAGAAGATCTTGTTTTCAGATGCTTTCTCTCACAGTCTGTTAGAATCTTGATGCCTATAGGAGACCCTTGCACTCTTCTCATGAATTCTTCCCCCTAATCACCCTTTATTGCAACTCACTGTTTGAAGTTTATCAAGACCTCACTCGTTCATGCATGCCCGACCTAGTTTTTGAGTTGAGACCACTGTTCCGAGTTTTCTTCCATTTGATCACCCCTTTCAAACAAATCGTGACATTAAACTGATGGGCGTCGGGCTCTGCTCCTGTAATCAATCCAGGAGTGACTTCCGGCTCCAACAATACTAAATGGACCACACTGCGACAAGAAAGAGACCAAGCAGTGCTAGAGTTCACAAATATCTTCCATACCTTGTGCACCAAGATGGGTATCAAAGATTCAGACCGACATCTGGTTCTCAAGTATCACAGTGATCTGCATAGATACATCCAGACCAAAATGGAATTTCTAGACATCTTGTCCTTGGGCACAACCTATCAATATGTCATCAAAATCGAGCAGAAGCTCAAACAAAAGACATAGAAATTTGGGCCTGGGAACCCCTCACAACAAAATCCAGGAAAGGGCGGCCCCAACCCACAAAACAAAGGACAGAGAAAATATGGGCAGTATAAGGAAAACCAGTCCAAGCTGCAAGAAAAGAAGGACACCGAAAAGACAAAGAAAGATACCAGGAAGTGGTGTGAATTCCATATGAGCCCTTGGCATAACACTGCTGAATGCACTCAAAGTAGTTGTTGGTGGCCAGAGTGAGAGCCTCTGAATTAGATGCAGGTTCTGACTCTAATTCAGAACCAGAAAGGGTAAGACAGACCATTGACGCAGAACCCAGTGCCACCGTTGCTACCACCAAGATCCAACCTGGTGAACCAGACGAGCCAGAAGAAGGAGAACGCCTCTTCCATTCATAGATGTGGTTAAAAGGCACCCCACTGTATTTCATCGTTGATAGAGGTAGCTAGAAGAACCTCATCTCAACAGAGGTCATCAAGCGGTTGGCCGTGCCAACAACACTGCACCCACAACCCTACACCATTGGATGTCTCTGCCAAGGAAGCAATCTTCGCGTTCGCCAAAAGTGTCGATTGTCTTACGACATCAAGCCCTTCAAAGACGAGGTATTGTGTGATTTTGCTCCTCTCAAAGTTTGTAATGTTCTTTTGGGCCAACCTTATTTATGGAAACGTCATGTTGTATATGAGTCTACACCTCGTAGTGTTATTATTACTTTGAACAAGAAATTGTACAGGATACACGAGGTAGTCCCTCCTAGTGTTATTTCCTTGATCTCTGCCAAGCAATGCAGGAAGGTCATATCTCAGACTGGGAAATTTGTCTTCTTCATGATTCACTTTCAGAGTGAGAGAAAGATCACAACAACATCCAGGGCCTCCACAGTCGATCTCTCCACACAATAGAAGCAAGTGGATAAGGTTGTTGAAGAATACTCAAATATCTTCTCTTCTCCAATCGGGGTACTGTTGGCACAGGGGCAGACCCAGGGTTCAAAGCTCAAGAGCGTACTAACAAAACCCTAACTATCGGCCCTTTCAGCAACACCTGTGAAGCAGATGAAGTCTCACCCAGGGTAGAGGCATGGGTGGTTGCAGGACTCAGGTGTATGCAACCTAGATGGGATACTGATTTGTGATTATATCTTTTACATGTCACTTAGCATAGATCATCTATCAATATTTATCCCTTATGGTGCTTCGCGGATGGCACAGAGCATCACAGTGAATACTTAGACTAAAGATGATTCAATACTTAGCCACAAAAATATAGATTAGATTCAATAGATCAATAACTAAGCATCTTATATATCAGATCTAACATTCATTCATATATCATAAGCACAGAGCATAACTAGATCTACTTAATCACAGCAAGCACTTAGACAAAAAGGAGACAACACTTAGATCAAAGCACATAGCACATTACAAAGAGTTACCATGGTTCACCCCCACCCTGGGGCTATGTCCACAAAGTATTCTTCTTTATATTATCACGGTCAAGAAATTACAACACAGAGCTTCAGTGACCCTTACTTTGCACAGGACAAAAGATCTGCGCATCTCGCTAGATCCTTCTTCCTTGCACTTTAGCACAAAACTACAAAACTTGCACTTAGCTTGTCAATCCCCTTACAATCATGCACAGAGCACTTGCAATATACATCCGATCACACAGATCCATCTACTTGCACTAAGCAATCACATATACTTCTTCTTACATTGCCTAAGTATCTATTTATAGATTACAAAATGGGCCTAAGCATGCGTAAACCCATGGGCTGACGTCCCTTTCCCTTTACATCAACCCCAAAACCCTAAAAGGTACCCAAAATTAGGTCTTGCTGCTTCACGTTGCGCTCCATATTTGTCAAGCTGTCGTAGTCCCAAAACAGTTAATTATGACCAAGTATTCTTCAAAACTTGGTCAAGGGCCAACAGGCCCCCAACACTCACCTGTGACTCGTCCCGATTCACTCAGGTCTGATCAATTCTTCCTTGAATGCCTTGAGCTTGGCTCGAGCTGCTTTGACCTACTGCAGTGCGACAACTTCTTTCTCAGTAAATTCATGGATCACTATGCCATTGAGTGGTACTTCTAGGCGTTGTTCTGCAGTGATGACAACCTATTCGAGTTCATCTTCCTGGATTTCCAGCTCAACGAACAGTTGGCATGCCTCTTCCTAGATCGGCTGAAGTCATTGGGAGACTTCCATCACTTAGATTTGTAGTGTATGTACCTGTTGTTGGCCTGTGCGTTGTTTTGCTAACCTCTTCATTCTTTCAACGAGAGTCAAAGTCTTGATCTATTCCTGTAGTGTGTCTGCATGCTAGTTTTCTTATTGGAGCTATGTCTCCAATGTCTGCAATTCTGGATTCTCTGCGAGGGTTTCATAAGTATAGGCGCTTCTAGCACTCAACTGCTTGCATTCCAAAGAAAATGTTTTTAATTATCCAACTGAGCTTCGAGCAGTGGCGTCTCTTAGATCTCTTATTTTCTGAGGGGTCTTGGGCACGATGCGGAGCTCCAGATCCATGATGCGCTGCTGGAGTTGTTGGATTACTTCTTCCAGTTGGGTCACCTACTATGGGAGATGATCTTCCATATTCACCTCTATGAATGTCACAGAGTGCAGTGCTTTGTGAATCCTTTCCTGAACTTCAAGTTTCTCTGCTAGAAACTATTCCTTTTCCTCGTCCCACTTTGCTTTCAGGGAAAGATTTTCCTATTCTACCTCCTTCTGTTGTTCTAGAAGTTCTTTTTGATCTTGCATGAAAGCCTGGGTGGCTTGTGTTGTGTCTTCTTGAGCTCGTCGAAGGTGATCTTTGACTTGATCAACGATCTAGTGAAGTTGAGTGGGCTCATCACCTATTCCTGATGGTCCACTTATTAAGGGCGTTGTAGACACTACTTGGCTGGACCGGAGTGCCTCTGACATCACTCTCTCAACCATTAGGTCAATCAAAACTTCTTCAACTACTTTCTCAACAATGTTGATCTTGTCCGACATACAAGCTTGGGTCCACTACCTCAAGCATGAAAATGAACGATGAATAGTATGGGAACAAGGCAATGATCGCAGAGTGAATTAATCTCAAGTTCCGAGCTCAAATTCTCACTTAGAAAAAAGTATTCTCAGTGCCTGGTGCGATGGACTAAGTAGGGAAACTTAGCAACGACTACTTGCAACAAATATGGGGGCTTGCATTAACTCTGTTCTATCCATTCTGTTGCTATCCAATGGTTTAGTGGGAACCCATAATTGATTTTTGATCCATTTGAGGCGAGAGTCAAATGGGTATATCAGTCTAATGGCTATATTGTTGTTCCATGGCAAAGTGCTAGATGTCGTTGTTCGGATATCTCGACGAAGCTCAATTCTTGTGATTTTTCCTTCTGCGAAGTTTCCTCTGGAGTCTTCTGTAACTTCCTGATTTTGGCCCTCTTCTTACTTATATTCCTACCCTTTTTTCCAGTGAGCTTAGTCTTGGTCATCCCTTTTCCATTCTGAGCCTTATCTTCTCTTGACATAGTCACTTCGCGGTGCCTAGGATCTTTCCTTAGATCCAAGGGTAATACTCCTTCATCATATGGATTAGATATTTCAGTCTTATGTGGTTCCTCTAATGCTCTTATATCTTTGACATCCAAGTCCCTGGTGTTTAATAGTGAAGATATGTTCCCTTGTTCCTCCATCAAGTAGCCAATCCTTCTAGTCATAAATTCCATGAGTTCTTGCTTCTTTTGTTCTAGGGATTCCTTTTCTTCTTTCCTCCGGATCTGGTATTTTTCAATCCAAATCTTTCCTAACAAAGATGGAAATGGGGCACAGTCCTCAATAAATCTAATGACTTTGAACTCCTCCTCTGTCGAGGTTCCATGGGTACTCATAACTATCTGGGTAAGTCTTCCACATAGGGTTACCATTTTTCCTTTAAATAATCCAATGGTTCCTAGTGAAGGGACCATAGCAGGCCTTCCTAGGGTTTCCCAAGTTCTTTATGTCATAATATTTATCGTTGTTCCCTCATCTCAGGCACATTCAATGTCGAAGTCTCCTATTCTTACTTCGATTTTCTCCTTTCCCTTGAAGATCTCTGAAAAACTGACATCCTTATGATCATCTAGGGTTTCTTTTAGTTTCAGTAACATGATATCTGATTCTATCGGGGTTTCTTCCATAATTTTAGTCTCTTGATCTCCTTCAGAGTTTGCTTGTTCCATATTCAGTTTTTCAAGTCTAGCAATCATTCTAGGGAAATCTAATACCTCATGGTTCATAGCCTTACAACAGAGGCAACTGGGGTTTCTCCCAGGGCATTCCTTAGCAATATGTCTTGGTCTTCTACAAATGTAACATAGGGTCAATCCTCTCTTTTTTTTAAATGACCCCCAACCTCTTCTGTACTGCGCACTAGGGTCATGATAGCTAGACTACAATTTTTTTTCTAGGATCCTGCATCCATCTGTTAGTCCAACAATTCTTTCTATGCATAGGTATAACATATCTATCATTATTCTTATCAGATCTATCAAATATTCTTCCATCTAACGATGCCCTAGTTTTCAGTCTAGGACAAACTCTATCAAGCATACCTAGATTCATTCTTCAAAAACAAAAGAAATCCACTTATCTTTCCTATATAGAGCACAAAGCTTTCAGATCTAAAACTTAAACTATTCTTACCTTTATTAGAGAACAGAGCTTACAGTCCTTACCTCTTTCTGTAGATCTGACTTAGAGACTTCCACTTTAGCCTTTCTTAGAGCATAAAGCGTTTAGATCTGACTTATTTTCTTCAGTATCCACCTCTTTTCTTGCAAATCTGGTCTCTTTCCTTCAGATCTGACCTTTCTTTCTCGACACAAAGATTCGTAGGTCAAGTAGAATACTGCGCACTAGGAAAACATATCTACGCACAGATCTTATTTTGCACAAATCGTTTTCTTCTTTAGTTCCCAACAATCACAGTTCTAGTCCCGAAAATGGAACCATTTGTTGTCACAGGGGAAGACCCAGGTTTCAACGCTCAAGAGCGCACCAAAAAAACCCTAACTACCAGCCCTTTTGGCAACATATGCGAAGCAAATGAAGTCTCACCCGAGGTAGAGGCAGGGGTGGTTGCAGGACTCAGGTGTCTGCAACCTAGCTGGGATACTGATATGTGATTATATCTTTTACAAGGCACTTAGCATAGATCATCTATCAATATTTAACCCTTATGGTGCTTCACGGATGGCACAGAGCATCGCAGTGAATACTTAGACTAAAGATGATTCAATACTTAGCCACATAAATATATATTAGATTCAACAGATCAAGCACTAAACATATTATATATCAGATCTAACATTCATTCATATATCATAAGAACAAAGCATAACTAGACCTACTTATTCAAAGCAAGGACTTAGCCAAAAAGGAGACAACACTTAGATCAAAGCACATAGCACATTACACAGAGTTACTGTGGTTCACCCCCACCCTGGGGCTACGTCCACAATGTCTTCTTTATATTATCATAGTCAAGCATTTACAACACAGAGCTTCAGTGACCCTTACTTCGCATAGGACAAGAGATCTGCGCAACTTGCTAGATCCTTCTTCCTTGCACTTCAGCACAAAAATACAACAACTTGCACTTAGTTTGTCAATCCCCTTACAATCATGCACATAACACTTGAAATATACATCCGATCACATAGATCCAACTACTTGCACTAAGCAATCACCTCTACCTCTTCTTACATTGCCTAAGTATCTATTTATAGATTACAAAATCAGCCTAAGCGTGGGTAAACTCATGGGCCGACATACATCAACCCAAAAACTCTAAAAGGTACCCAAAATTAGGTCTTTCTTGTTTCGTATTGCGCTCCATATTTGGAAAGCTGTCACAGTCCCAAAACGGTCAATTATGACCAAGTATTCTTCAAAAATTGTTCAAGGGATAACAGGCCCCCAACACTCACCTGTGACTCATCTCGAGTCACTCAGTTCTAATCAATTCTGCCTCGAATGCCTCAAGCTTGGCTTGAGCTGCTTCGACCTATTGCAATGCGACAAATTCTTGCTCAGTAAATTCCTGGATCACTGTGTCATTGAGAGATACTTCCAAGCATTGTTCTGTAGTGATGACAACCTATTCGAGTTCAACTTCCTAGCTTTCCAGTTCAGTGAACAGTTGGCATGCCTTTTCCTGGATTGGCTGAAGTGATTGGGAGACTTCGATCACTTTTCTTTGCAACATATGTACCTATTTTTGGGTTGTGCTTTGTTCTACGAACCTCTTCATTCTTTCAACTGGAGTCAAAGTCTTGATATGTGCCTGTAGCGTGTCTTCATGTTTCTTTGCTTCTTGGAGTTGTGCCTCCAATGTCTACAATTCTGGATTCTCTGCAAGGGTTTCGTAAGTCTGGGCACTTCTACCGCTCAACTACTTTCATTCCAAAGAAAATCTTTTTAATCGGCCAACTACGCTTTGAGCAATGGCCTCTCTTATATCTCTTATTTCCTGAGGGGTCTCGGGCATGATGCGGAGCTCCATATCCGTGATGCTCTGCTGGAGTTGCTGGATTACTTCTTCCTGTTGGGTCAACTGTTGTGGGAGATGATATTCCATCTTCACCTCTATGAATGTCATAGAGTGCAGTGCTTTGTGAATCCTTTCCTAAAATTCAAGTTGCTCTGCTAGAAACTGTGCCTTTTTCTCATCCCACTTCACTTTCAGAGCATGATATCCCATTCTTCCTCCTTCTGTTGTTCTAGAAGTGCTTATTGTTCTTGCATAAAATCCTAGGTGGCTTGTGCTTTGTCTTCTTGAGCTCGTTGAAGGTGAGCTTCGACTTGATCAACGATCTAGTGCAATTGAGTGGGCTCATTGCCTATTCCTAATGGTCTGCTTATTAAGGGCGTTGTAGACACTGCTTGGCTGGACTGGAGTGCCTGCGACACCTCTTTGAGTTCACCTTTGATTCGGTTGAAGAGCTCCTCTTGGTTTTATTCTTTCTTTTCTGTGATCTCGAGTTAAACATCGTTCAGCGCAGAAATTAGGAAGTCGAAGTCATCCAGGGTAAGGGTAGTTTTAAGCGTGGTCTGGGTGGCCTTAGATTTCTTTTGGGAGGAGGGCTTTGGTGGTGTCATCCTTCTTTTCATTGAGGGATCCTCCTCCTCTCTAGGTGGAGTAACATCGCCTCTACTTTTCTCAACTTCTATATTGCCTAGCTCGTCACCATTGCCTCCCTGCGTAGGTGAGATCAAAGTAGTCTTCATGGACGTGCTAGGGAAAACTTCAACATCGTCATCCTTCATAGTCTTGCTTGGCCCAGGTGTATCAAGCATAGGTTCAGGGCTTTCCTCGTCGGACATGTCTGTGGGGTCCACTGCAACAAGGAGGTCTACCGACCATTCCTTGGTAATATCCTCCAAGTCATCCTCTGTCAGTTTGTAGTAGGAATGGAGATGTTGTTTATGCTCGTCACTGCGTGCTGTAATATAGGTGAAGTTGCAGTCTGTGCTAAATTTCATCAAAGGTCTAAACCAATGAAGTACATTTGGGGTGATCTGTGGTGTAGAATGAATTGCATTCTTCCGTTTCTTGAATTAGCTGTGGAAGACAGCATTGGACTTCCACTGCTTGTTCATGTCGCTGGAGTACCACAACGTACACCAATTCGCGGTTAGTGGTTAGAAAGGTTCGTTCTCCAGGAAAGTGGCTCCCTCTGGAAGCTCCCAAGTGATGAAAACGATAAGTATGAGTAACGAACTAAAGTGGAACTCATATCCTTGGTCTTGTGCTCCTCTGCAATCTATCTCTAAGTGGTTTACAAAATACTATGCCCAATTCATCTGTAGTCCCTCGGTGCACTTCCCTGTGAGGTCAACTACGAAGCCAGTCACCTGTGTCGATATGTTCTTATGTGTTAGCGCTTGGTAAATTTCCTAGAGGTTGAAATAGAAGGAATCTACGAAGGTAACTTTATCCAACCACTTTTAAAGCTGGGAATCTAGCCCTTCCATCTCCAGAGAGGGATCTCTCTATATGATCTAGCTTTGTTTGTAACTTTAGATATTAGGCTAGGTATAGGAATAGGTATGTTTTGTTGTAAAAGTGTTTTGAGTTTGGTTGAGTCCGTCTATACTTCCATTGGGATATGGGGTCTATATTATTTAAGTATGAAATACAACCAGAAACGATAAAGAATACTTCCACAGGGTGAGATAATGCATTCAATGGATCTTTTAGTAGATTAAATGATGGATTGAAGAAAATATGAGAAGATACTTTCAATTAACAAGAAGTTAAGAATTTCTTAATTGAAAACATCAGAAGATAAACATTAAAATCTTTAGAGTCGGAAACAGGGTATCTAAGATAAATCCTGCAACATACGGTACTCTTAAAGATTAGTTTCAGAAAACAATATGATCACAAAGTAAGAATAACTTTCAACTAAGAGAATAAACATCACCAGTGAAAAAACGCAAGAATCCTGTAAAAGTGATTCCTTTTCATTAATGGAAGATCTCCTTTAAAAATGGTTACAATCTGATAGCGTCAGGGTGTAAGGATCAACCACCCCAAATACTTCGAAAAGTGAAGTATTTATAATTCAAATTACAAACATTCCTGTCGTAACTGATCAGGACGTGCTCATTCTATTTTTAGCCTAACTGATTTAACTAATCAAAAATGCTTGATGACTCGGTACAACTGCATGCATAATTTCTAGGGTAGGCCATTAGCGAAGTTCCTTCGCAACCTCTTCTGACTGGACAGGTGACTGGGGCTGGAAAACTCATCTGCTAATTGAGCAAATCGCATAGTTCTTCCCATCTGATGTGACTTGGCACTGTTACCTTGAGTAGTCTCCGATACACCTCATCCATTTCCATATATTTGGCAAAGGTGGGCTTTGTGATGAAAATGTATCGAATCTCATGTTGGATACTGATGTCCAACTGGAGGGCGTCCATGAATGCTTTACTAGTGATGCTCCCTTGTATCCATGCAAACTTTGAACTATCTTTAGACACTTCAGCCAATCTCTTCTTGTAATCCGGGAGTGTCATTAATTTATCATTAATGACCTTTAGACCAGGTAGGGATTTCTTTTGGAGAGCATCAATCTTACTGAAGAAATTTTGTACTCCTTGGTCCATGACCTGAACCTTTTCTTCCAACTGAAGCATTAGATTTCTCTTGGTTAAAACCCTTTTTACTTCAAGTATGGTCTTTGTTCTGTCCTCAATCTTTAGTTCTTCTAGTTCTTCTCTAGTCTTGGAATTCAGGAACCTGATGATCTCATTTTATTGTGTTGGCATGTCTCCCAATTCCACTCTGATCTTCTCAATTGCCTGTTTTTTCCTCTGGAGAAACTCATTCTATTCAAACATAATTTGGATCATTGGCCATATTTCATTTATGGACTTTATGATGTCTGTCCATACATTCTCTTTGACCTCAGCCAAAGTCTTCCCTACCACTGTTTGTTTTTGGAGCTGCTGTAGTTCCTTCCTTAGCTGCTCAGTTACCTGCTTCTCTTTGGATAGACTGGTTTGGAAAGAATTTTTGAGTTCCTGGAGGTTCTCAACTTCTTTCTTAAGCCTGCTGATTTCAGTCTCCTGTAGGTTCATCTTTTCCAGGGATTTGGTGAGGTCAGTTGTTCCCTCTTGTGATGTCACTGGTGTTGCTGATGGAATTGTTGTAACTGTTGCAGTGCTCAATCCGGCAATGGGAATAGCACTCAATGGAATTCCTTCCACCGGCTTCATCTATTCTTTCTCTTTCAATAATTTTTCCTTGAGCTGAGCATTCTGCTCCATGAGCAACTTTAGCATCTCATGTTTCTCACCTTCTTTATCTGCTATCTCCTTCGCCTATGGGTCCTCTGTGGGTGGGAGTTTCAGCTGTTTTCTTAAGGATGCAATGTCTACATTTTTTTTCTTTACCATCTCTTCTGTTGCTTTGACGTTCGCAGGATCGTAACCGATCTGGAGGACCAGCTCCTCCAACGTATTGATTCTGTTGTCTTTTGCGAAATATGATATTTTCTCCAGCTTGAGTTGTGTCGGAGCATTATTCAGTGACACCTGAAATTTTGCTGCAGAAGCTGAAGCGTGTGCTAATGTGTGAAAAACTATATCCCCTGTTTGTTTGTGCAGATCCATCTGATCTACTGGATGCACATCCTTTGCCTGGAATTCGAAGGTGGCCCTCTTGTAGTCTGAGATCATTTTGGGATCCGGTACCTGGGCTTGGAGGTAGGCCATGTGCATTATTCCCTTTTCTGTATCAAATGCAGACAACAGCCTGTGCTGCGTAGTTGACGACTATTTCCGAAACTAGGCGTAAGTACTGCTGGTGAGGGTCTGGTTCTTTTTCTTGATCAATTCGTACTTATCGAAAATGCCCAACTTGGGCCCAGTTTTTCTTGGCTTAGTATCCAGGGGAGAATCTATGGATTTCTTCGGTATCACTGTTGTGACTGCCTTATGCTGGCTCGAACCAAAAGGTAGAATGACCGGCTTGATCACTGGGGTAGTTACTGTGGTAGGCGAGAATTCTTGTTCTACTGTCGTGCCAGGCGTTGAAACTGTCTTTGGCCTCTTGGTGTGCATCTGGAACTCCTCTGATGACACCTCTGTTACAGGTGGAGACGACTCTTGTCGAGGCCTTTTTCCTTGGGGACCTGAGGTGTGGTAGTGGGTGGCACACTGGTCGAGGGCACCTGCTATTCCACTGCAACTTGCTGTTCCATTTTGAATAAGGTGTCAGGCACCCATACTGTCTGATTTGAAAGTTTTTCGATCTCGGGCTTGGACTCATGCACATACGGGATATTCTTATTCCTCACCCACATTTCTGAAATGATCCCGCATGGATCATAGTGCCATGTGAAACTCGTAAAGAATTTCATTTCCTTCAGCATTCGATCAGCTTCTTCTTCGACACCTCGACTGTTGCAAATGAAGGATCCAATTTTCCCCTTGATCCGAAGTTGTTGCTTCTTCTTTAATGATACAAAATGAATATCATCAGAGTTCATAATTTGTCTTATGTACTCTAAAGTGAAAATTCTTACCGACACATATTTTGGAAGCTTGTAGGGTGCCAACTCGCACCCAAAAACTCTGACTTTGGTGTGGTTCTGATACAAGTACCAGTCCCCGGTCTTCATATTCTCCGAGAGATGCAAGATTCTCTGGACTTCATCATTGATGCGAGGCTCGGGCCTGCCACTCAACATGCTTACCACAGGGTGGTAAAACAGATCAATAAATTATGTGAAGTCGTATTCTGTAGAGTTACGCTTCAACAAAGGAGTCTATGCTGTTACTGGCTGAGGCTTTCCATCTGTGTCCATTTTCTGCATAGAAAAAATGAATTTATCGACTTGATAAAAAACGAACATGTAAGCCAATATGGACGAATATCTAAACATGCCCTCCGTGCCAAAGTTCACGAACTGCTCGTGAATATTGTCGGCCAAGAAGGTACTGAAATCGAACTGTGTTGTAGGTTTTTCATCAGTGGAGAAAATGGATAGAAAACCCAGAATGGGCTCATCTACCCACTGGTCGGAATAGTATCCTAACAGAGCACAAAGAGAGAAAATGATCTGGTTTCCTTTGGTGGAGAACATGGATGATGGGTAAGGTGGATTGGTGGAAGGGAATTGAGTGGAGGTGGGAAGGAACAACTCGAAAATTTGAGCTCTCTGGGGAAAGGTCATCTTTTGATATAGTTCTGTAAGGATTTCTAAGTTGAAAGGGGAAACGGAATCGACCCGGGGGATTTGCATAATTTGGTTAATGTCTTCGGGAGTGATGAAGAAGAGGACGTCTCCAGATGAAGAGACAATGGCCCTCTGGTCAGGAATATAATGAGCTTGGCATTTCAGCGCAAATTCAGGGAAATGGTGGATCTGGGGAAAAAGGTAGAGGGGAAAATTGGACTCCCAGAGTCCAATTTCATCGCTCTGGTCTAGGAACACTTCCCGGAGCCATGAATGGAGGTCTGAAAAATTGAAGTTGCAAATAGTATCTGCGATCAACCTGTCTTTATCCACCAACGAGATTTTGTCCAGGTCAACAGGAGGAGGAAGGAAATGATTCTCTTCTCCTTACGCTAGCCTTGGATTTGGCGCCATCTCTACAACAGTACCTGCAATAAACAATATGTTAGTGGGGTCGACTGACTGTGGATGAAGGCGACAGGGAAGCAATGGAGGAATAAGAGGTAAGTTTTCTGGCACGATGGACGAATAAAGAATGAAAGGGGAATAACGGTAGTTTTATTTAAAACTGGGGTCAGTCGGACGCGGGAAATCGGTCAGCATGACAACGGGTATATTATCCAATAATAAATGGACAACGGGCCACTTGGGGGTGATATGGAAGGTGACGATGGCCAAAACATAGGGATGGGTGACGTGGTTGCTAGGGATTGGAGGTGATTTGAAGTGAAAGTTGCAATAAGGGGCTGGTCATGAGTGAAAAGGGTGAAGGACTGACAGCAAGGATTGACAACAGTTATGGGATGTGACATGACCCTGGGAACAAGTGGACTCAGTGGAGGATGACGTCCATGAGTGACGGGTTGTCAGATAGCATGTGGGGAATGGGACTTGAGGACAATTAGGCTGACGCCGCGTATGACCAGGGGCCCGCCGAAAGGAATATCCATTCTGGACCCCCCCCCCCTCGGTTAAAAGTGGAACGCCAGGGGGGGTCCGAAATCCATTGTTATCCATTGATCTGCATGTTTTTTTCCTGGCCACAGATCTGAGCGCGCTCTTTAATACTCATTCCAGACCCCCCCCTTCCATTAAAGGCAGAACAGACAGGGGGGTTCGGAATCCATTGTGGACTGTTGATTTAAGCGCTCCTCCCTGAGACGTCCAGATGTGCGCCCATGTTATTACCGATTCTGGACCCCCCCCCCCTCCGGTTAAAAACAGAATGGTCGGGGGGGTTCAGAATGCGCTGTGCACCGTAGATATTGGTGCCTGGATCAGAACCGTCGAGATGAGAAGGAAACATAAGCAGGAAGCGGAGAAATATGTACTTGGGTAAAAACTTAGGATATAAAGCATTTTATGGGGTTTTCCCAATTTTTCACATAAACACCACCAATGGGACATCATCTAAACTATTCTTAGGCAAAGGAGACATGGTGTAGCATTTTCATCAATCTAGTTTCATGGGTGGTGAAGCAAAAGAAGCAACTAACCTACCTGCTAACCTATCTTCCTAGGACAATTAACCCAGATTAAACTGTTGGGTTAAGAAATTACTCTACCTAAGGGCTATCTGATCAGGATTAGACAGTCCGGTCAGATTTATTCACTAATATAACCTAAGGGCTATCTGACCAGGATTCGATAGTCTGGTCAGATTTATTCACTAACCTAGCAACATTAAATTTAAAAATAACTTGGCCCTGCTTGAAAGGTATGGCCAAGTTACTATTATTGCATGGGGCTTTTCTTTTCAATTCTTTTATGCCCTCTTTTCTTTTTCTTTTTCTTTTTTTCTTTTCTTTTTTCAAATTATTTATAGAATGAAAAATCATTTGTCAATGAAAACACTAGATATAGATAATATCCAAGTCATCAGTTGATTCCCATAATTTATGGGGTGATAACAGCGGCTCCACCTGGGGATGGTACTTGCCCTGTTAAGTGCCAAGAATCATGGTTCCTGTCATTCTGAACATATCTGCCTAGTAGCCTTCATTGATCTTATTCTCAAAACTTGGAAAAAAAATGGTCAGCAGCTTAGAGCCTTCTCTTCAGGCTTCAACCGACTGACTAATGTTTATCACTCAGAAATGCAAGTGAAAAATGAAAATTAAATTGGTATGTACAATGGAGAGTGAGTTCTTCAAATCTTTTACTGAGGAGGGACATAATGTTTCATCATTCTGCCATTCACAGGTGCTCCTAGCAGATCTGACCCATTGGCGTTGTTTAGCAAGAAAGCATTGTTTCCTCTGAAAGCTTGGATCATGTAAGGCCCTGTCCACAGGTTGTCAAATTTCCCATGCTTTCCCTTGTCTTCATTCCTGGCGTCCCATCTCAACACCAGATCTCCTAGCTCAAAATCATCTTCCTTGGTTCGTTTGTCAAAGATCTTCTTGATGTTTTCTTGGATGACCTGTGTTTTGTTGAAAACTTCTTCTGTAGTCTGTTGCAAATGAATCATCTGGTTGATTCTTCTCTGTGAGTCATTTGGCTCAGCTTGCACCTCTTGAAGTAATTTCATGACATGGACTCCTAGAGAAGTAGGGAAAACTACCACTGTACCATAAACCAGCTGGTAAGGTGACATGCCAATTGACCTTTTGGTGGTCAATCTATCTGCCCATAAGGAAAATACCAATTTATCGTGCCATGATTTTTTGTTTTCCTGCAATGTTTTCTTGATGACATTTACCAAAGTTTTGTTTGAAGATTTCACCAACCCATTCCCCTGAGGGTAATAGGTTGTGGAATGCCCCAAACCAATGTGGTACTGGTTGCATAAATCTATGAGTTTCTTCGACCGAAAGGCAACTGCATTGTCAGTTATGATCTTTCTAGAACAACCAAAACGAGACAAAATATTATTTTCAAGAAATTTGATAATAGCAGAGTCAGTAGCTTGCCTGCTCGGTACTGCCTCAATCCATTTAGTAAAATAATCAGTGGCGGTAAGGATCCACCTGTGTTGGCTTGAAGACGGAGGGTGTATTTCTCCAATGAAATCGAGTCCCCATTGCTAGAAAGGAGCCTCAACTGAGATTGGTTTAAGAGGTAGAGGAAGGAGTTTCCTTTTACCTTCAAACAGTTGACACTGGTGACATGCTGTTACTTTCTGATGCACATCTGCAAACAGGGTGGGCCAGTAAAATCCATCTCTGAGTATTTTGTTGGTTGTGACCTTCCAGTTAAAATGGCCACCACATTCTCCTGCATGAAACTCCTGCAACACTTTATC
Source organism: Picea glauca (assembly GCA_000966675.3). Lineage (NCBI taxonomy): Eukaryota > Viridiplantae > Streptophyta > Pinopsida > Pinales > Pinaceae > Picea > Picea glauca. Next base: position 80,000 of record JZKD02S1602518.1, read on the forward strand.
AGCTTCATCTTTCAGTAAACAATTTAAAAGAATACCTGCAGGGTCTTTCTAATACAAATTTCCTTCTAGAATACAGAATTTCAAAGCCTTCAACTTTAAAAATCTAGCTTTAGTCTTAGTTAAACTAGGGGGAGCTTGTAAATTTTGTAGAACGAATATAAGGTCTACATACCATGGTGAGTTGAGAAATACCTCTCTAACGTTTGGAGTTGCCATCTCGCCCTGTTCATCTACCACATCTAGAAAATTAATGTCAAGATCCTGGAAGTTAGATTCAACCATCATTTTAGCAAGGCCTTGGCCTTTGATCAGTTTTGTGGGCTTAATATCTATATCGTATTCTAGAATGACAACAATCCACTTTCCCCTTCTTCCATCAGGGTTATCCTGTGTCAAGATATCCTTTACTACCACATTCGGAACATAAGCTATGGTGTGAGAATGGAGAATATAGACCCTGGAATCCTTAATGGCTTTTACCAAGGCAAAAGCCTACTTCTCCATAATATTGTAGTTCAGGGAAACATCTCTTAAAGATTTGCTGAAGAAAGCTATGGGTTGTTCATACCCTTCACTGTTCTTCTGCAGTAATACCACTGCTATAGTATGTTCAGAGGCGAAAGAAAAAATATAAAAATCTTTAGTGAAATCGGGACTGATCAAAACTGGGGCCTCTGTGAGTGATCGTTTGACTTGTTCAAAGGATTCTCTAGACTCGGAGTCCCATTTTATTTTTACGTCCTTTTTAAGCATGTTTGTAATGTTTCGGAGGAGCTCAGCCAGATTGGGAATGAATCTTTGTAGAAAGTTAATTTGCCCGATAAAAGACTGTAATTCTTTGAGGTTTCTTGGGTGTTCTAACTTTAGTATGGCCTCGATTCTACTGGGGTATATTCTGATTCCATATTTAGAGATGATGTGTCCCAGCAGTTTTCCTTCTTCTAACCCAAAGAGACACTTCTTAGGATTGAACGAAATCCCAAACCTTCTACATTTCTCGAAGACTCGTCTAAGGTGTCGCAGGTGTTCATCATCAGATTTGGAAAACACAGTCACAACATCTAAGTAAACGACAATAAACTTACTAGCTTCTTCCACGAAGGTGATATCCATGGCCCTCTGAAACGTGGCTCCTACATTCATCAGACCGAAAGGCATCTTTACGTACATGAAAGTTCCCCATGGTGTGGTAAACGAGGTTTTATCTTGATTGTCCGAGTGAACTAGGACCTGGTTGTAGCCTGAGAAACCATCCAACAGAGATATCCTAATGGACCCGACCACTCTTTGCAGGAGGTGGTCCATTTTCGGTAATGGGTAATTATCTTTCAGGGATACTTTGTTCACATTTCGGAAATCAATACAGAGCCTGATTTCCTCGGTTTTCTTCCGTGTAGGGACTAAATTAGAAACCCATTTAGAGAAACGTAGAGGGATGATGATCTTGGCATCATACATTTTCTTGATTTCTTATTCTATCAGAGGGAGCAACTTGGGATTTATCCTCCTAAGTTTCTGCCTAAATGGTTTTTGGTCTTCCTTTATGGGAATCCTGTGTTGTATGATGCTGGTATCATAGGATTTCAAATCTTCATAGCACCAGGCAAAAACATCTGAATATTCTTTGAATAGCTCAATGTATTTAAGCTTTTGTTCTGGGGGTAATGATTTGGACAGTTTGACCATCCTAGGATTCTCTTCAGTCCCTATATTGCAGTCCTCTACCTCTTGTCCATGGGCTTCTATTTTTGGTTTCTTAGCTACATCGTTACTGTCAAACAGATCTTCTAAAGCAACAAGACCTCTAGGTAAAACATTGCTTTTCAACTGTAAAACATCGGCATCCATTTCGTCATCCCTTAACTCTCCTGAATCTACTGTATCTACTCCTGAATCTACAGTATTCACACTATCTATTTCAAACTCAGAATTATTTACATTCTCGTCTTCACTTTCTAAATTTATATTTGTACATTCAAAATCATTCTTGCATTGCAGAAAGTCCTCTATCTGATCATCATTTCCAAACACTTGCCAGTACCTGATATTATCGGGAACCGTCGGTCTGCATTTCACCTCGACAGTGTATGGGAGAGTTTGGCAGAAAGGAATCTTGCAAGAGGCTGCTGACGTAGCCAATCCGTCGGCCAAAATATTATGTCCTCTCGGCATTACCTGCAAGTCAACCTCATTAAAACACTTCAAAGCATCAAGAACAACATTCATGTAGGCTCTAAGGCGTGGATGTTTGGCAACATAATCACCTTTAATTTGCTTGATTATTAATTCAGAGTCACCCCTTACCATTATCTGCTTAGCACCAACCTTTTTCAACAGCTTTAGACCGAGCATTAAAGCTTCATACTCGGCAACATTGTTAGTGCACTGGAAATTTAATTTGTAGGAATGATTTTCTGAATACCTGTTTTGATGATTATGCAACCAGACTCCAGCTCCTGCTCCTTCTTTACTCACGACTCCATCAAAATCCATGCTCCAGAAATCAGCGGGGAATTCTTCACTGATTACATTGTTCATCTTTGCTACCTCACCAATTTATGGACCTTCACCTTGACTAGATACATCTTCCATCAGCTGAGTATCTTGCTCTTCCATATCACCATCATTGTACAAGATGAACGAATCTAAATCGGAATGTGCAGAGTAAAGCGGGTAATTGTGCGGTTTTTCCTGACTACTGACCATGTACTTCATCAGTGTTTCTCTGTATAACCTCCTCTGTTGTCCGAACACTGGGATAGTGGCGTAAGACATATCCAGCTGCAGGGTTCCTTTCAACTTAGCTCCCCAAGACCGGGATAGCAACATTCCATACTTAGGCGGGATGTCTGCGATCACCACGTCCATTACCATGCTTTTTGAAGGGATCTGAACTAGGGTGATGCATAGGTATTTGATCAAACCAATACATTTGACTTTGCTGGAGTCGAATGAATGTAAGTCCTTGTATGGTCTGGTGACCTCCAGTCCCAGATTTTCCATTACTTCTTTAGGCATCAAATTATGTGAGGCACCTGAGTCCAGCATAACGTTATGCAATATCAAGTCGTGTATGTTTAAAATTATGTAAAAGGGAGCTACTTCACATGTATCATCTCAACCATCTACTTCAGGTCCGAAAAGGAGTTCGGGGTGGTCGTTAGTAAGGTTCACAGTGTCTGAATGAGTTATTGATCCAATAGTCAAGGCCTTGGTGCCTTTGTTAGGTTCAATGGCCAGTTCTTTTATTACCTGTGAACGATAGCCGTCTCTATTCATCAACTCTGTAAGTGGGATGGGAATTTTTATTTTTTCCAATTCCCCTTCAAGGCTAAAAGGTGTAAAATCTTTGCTTTGACTCATCGATTCTGATTTGTCCGCCATGTTCTTCGGCTCAGAAGTACTAGGCGGGTTAGCATATGAAGCATTAGATTGTGATGGTCTTTTCAGAATGGTGATGTTTTTCTTCAAAGGTGCGTCAGCTTTACTCTTCTCAGAAATTTTCTTGACAGTAGTCTTCTCAGGATTTTTCTCAGAAGTTTTCTCAGTAGAAGGTTCAGGGGTTTTCTTGGTTTCGACTATCTTCTGTGTTTCGGTCGTCTTCTTGGAAGAAGTCCCTTCTGTCTTAGAACTCCCTTCTGTCTTCTTGCTACGCAGATTGTACTGTCGGTGTACCTCCAGAATAGAATTCTCAAATGCCCGTTGTTCAGCATCTTCGGCTTCTTCACTTACCTTTGTTTGATTTAGAAGAAAGAGTTTCTGCTCTTCTTGAGTAAGGAAAATAGCCTCATTGTCGTGAATGCCCATGAGGTTGATGTGTGTGTCTTCCAATTCCTCAATCACTTCTCCCCCTTCATCAACGTATTTTTCTTGCAGGGGAGGTCTAATCTGCTGATCTGGGCCCCTCTTCTCTCTTTGATCCCGAGGATCTCTCTGTCTGATCTACAGAGGATTTCTACTAAAATTGGGGTTCAGAATCGGAGGTGTAGGTGTGTTGTCTCTCGGAATATTTCTGTCTGACACATTCACTCTTTCTAGCAATAGTTTCAAATTTCTGACCACATAATCCCATTTGGAATCAGTGGTTGACGTGGAAGGTTCTTCTTTGATCGTGACTCTCCTTTCTGACCTCTGACGGGCCCTTTTCGCCAACAGATTGGCCTCCACACTAATAGCACTTTTCTGCATGTCTTCTAGGGTGGCAACATTTCTTTCTCTTAACTGGTAAGACATGTCAACATCAAATCCATCAGGGAATTTAATCAATGCCAAACCCTGTGGAGGTTTGATTTCAGTTTGGATTGCATTATACAAGTTGTTAAAATGGGTGCAATAATCTTGTACCGTCTCACCTTGATTTCTTTTTATATTCTCGTATTCTGACAATATTTGGAGATGGTTTTTCTTTACCTCCCATCTGTCAAGAAAACTTCTTTGGAACACAACAAGATCAGGAACTGAGGCGGCAGGTAAATATTTGAACCATTTCTTGACATCTCCTGTTAGACTCTGGGCAAACAGTTGCATTTGAACGTCAGCCTCGTCAACTTCTTGTAGGTCGAAATAGTCATTCATTTTATCCACATGTTGTTGGGCGTTTAAAGGTCTGGTTGCATCAAACTGCGGAAGTCTAGTTTAATAGTCTTGGGGCATGGCATGTAGCGGCACAACCAACACCAAAGGAGCATATCGAGTTTCCATGATGGGTGGAGGAGGTGGAACAACAACCTGGATGGTCGGAGAAGTAGCGACTGAAGACGAGGAGGAGGAGGGACTGGGCGGTACTGAGGTAGTGATTTTTAGTTTAGTCGTGGGAGACAAGACTTCGGGGGTTCGGGGTTGCAACATAGTTGGTTCAAAGATGAGTCTAGACACAAAAGTTTCAGACTGAGTTCTAACCAGGCTTCGAGGTGGAAAGGTATCAAGATCAAGGTTTTGAGAGATATATGGTTCTCCGGAAAAGGAAGGAGACTTATGTAGGGGAGTACAACTCACTGAACATGAGGCTAAGGTATTTCGCCTGAACAACTGCTCAGGGTTATCTACCACTATCGCGGGTTCTGGGTCAGGGTGAGATCGAGTGTGAACTTTCTTGGGAGCTAGAACTATTTTTTGGTTTTTATATATATATTTTTTAATTTTGTGAGTATGAAAACAATATGTACAAAGTTTGATCAACCTCTAAACATTACTTTCTTCTCAAAATCAAGCATTCTTTTTCGGGGAAAGAAAACGTGAAATTATCAGTTTTTTAGTTCGTTCCCCAGTGGAGTCGCCATTATGTTAGCGCTTGGTAAATTTCCTAGAGGTTGAAATAGAAGGAATCTACGAAGGTAACTTTATCCAACCGCTTTTAAAGCTGGGAATCTATCCCTTCCAGCTTCAGAGAGGGATCTCTCTATATGATTTAGCTTTGTTTATAACTTTAGATATTAGGCTAGGTATAGGAATAGGTAGGTTTTGTTGTAAAAGTGTTTTGAGTTTGGTTGAGTCCGTCTATACTTCCATTGGGCTATGGGGTTTGTATTATTTAAGTATGAAATACAACTAGAAACGATAAAGAATACTTCCATAGGGCGAGATAATGCATTCACTGGATCTTTTAGTAGATTAATGATGGATTGAAGAAAATATGAGAAGATACTTTCAATTAGCAAGCAGTTAAGAATTTCTTAATTGAAAACATCAGAAGATAAACATTAAAATCTTCAGAGTTGAAAACAGGGTATCTAAGATAAATCCTGCAACATACGTTACTCTTAAAGATTAGTTTCAGAAAACAATATGATCACAAAGTAAGAATAACTTTCAACTAAGAGAATAAACATCACCAGTGAAAACACGCAAGAATCCTATAAAAGTGCTTCCTTTTCATTAATGGCAGATCTCCTTCAAAAATGGTTACAGTCAGATAGCATCAGGGTATAAGGATCAACCACCCCAAATACTTTGAAAAGTGAAGTATTTATAATTCAAATTACAAACGTTCCTGTCGTAACTGATCAGGACGTGCTCATTCTATTTTTAGCCTAACTGATTTAACTAATCAAAACTGCTTGATGACTCGGTACAAATGCGTGTGGAATTTCTGGGGTAGGCCATTGGCGAGGTTCCTTTGCAACCTCTTTTGACTGGACAGGTGACTGGGGCTGGACAACTCATCTGCTAATCGAGCAGATCACATAGTTCTTCCCATCTTATGTGACTTGGCACTGTGACCTTGAGTAGTCTCCGATACACCTCATCCATTTGCGTATATTTAGCAAAGGTGGGCTTTGTGATGAAAATGTATCGAATCTCATGTTGGATAGTGATGTCCAACTGGAGGGAATCCATGAATGCTTTACTAGTGATTCTCCCTTGTATCCCTGCAAACTTTGAATTGTCTTTAGACACTTCAGCCAATCTCTTCTTGTAATCCGGGAGTGTCATTAATTTATCATTAATGACCTTCAGACCAGGTAGGCCTTTCTTTTGGAGAGCATCAATCTTACTAAAGAACTTTTGTACTCCTTGGTCCATGACCTGAACCTTTTCTTCCAGCTGAAGCATTAGAATTCTCTTGGTTAAAACCCTTTTTACTTCAAGTATGGTCTCTGTTCTGTCCTCGATCTTTAGTTCTTCTAGTTCTTCTCTGGTCTTGGAACTCAGGAACCTGATGATCTCATTTGCTTGTGTTGGCATGTCTCCCAATTCCACTCTGATCTTCTCAATTGCCTGTTTGCTCCTCTAGAGCAACTCATTATGTTCAAACATAATTTGGATCATTGGCCATATTTCATTTATGGACTTTATGATGTCTGTCCATACATTCTCTTTGACCTTAGCCAAAGTCTTCCCTGCCACTGTTTGTTTTTGGAGCTGCTTTAGTTCCATCCTTAGCTGCTCAGTTACCTGCTTCTCTTTGGATAGACTGGTTTGGAAAGAAGTTTTGTGTTCCTAGAGGTTCTCAACTTCTTTCTTAAGCCTGTTGATTTCAATCTCCTGTAGGTTCATCTTTTCCAGGGATTTGGTGAGGTCAGTTGTTCCCTCTTGTGATGTCACTGGTGTTGCTGATGGAATTGTTGTAGTTGTTGCAGTGATCAATCCGACAATGGGAATAACACTCAATGGAATGCCTTCCATCGGCTTCATCTGTTCTTTCTCTTTCAATAATTTTTCCATCTCAGCTTCCATTTCCTTGAGCTGAGCATTCTGCTCCATGAGCAACTTTAGCATCTCATGTTTCTCACCTTCTTTCTCTGCTATCTCCTTCGCCTGTGGGTCCTCTTTGGGCGGGAGTTTCAGATATTTTCTTAAGGATGTGATGTCTGCATTCTTTTTCTTTACCATCTCTTCTGTTGCTTTGACGTTCGTAGGATCATAACCGATCTTGAGGACCAACTCCTCCAACGTCTTGATTCTGTTGTCTTTTGCGAAAGATGATATTTTCTCCAGCTTGAGTTGTGTCTGAGCATTATTCAGTGACACCTGAAATTTTGCTGCAGAAGTTGAAGAATGTGCTAATGTGTGAAAAACCATCTCCCCTGTTTGTTTGTGCAGATCCATCTGATCTGCTGGATGCACGTCCTTCGCCTGGAATTCGAAGGTGGCCCTCTTGTAGTCTGAGATCACTTTGGGATCCGGTACCTGGGCTTGGAGGTAGGCCATGTGCATTCTTCCCTTTTCTGTATCAAATGCAGACAGCAGCCTATGTTGCGCAGTTGACGACTGTTTTCGAAACTGGGCGTAAGTACTGCTGGTGAGGGTCTAGTTCTTTTTCTTGATCAATTCGTACTTCTCGAAAATGCCCAACTTGGGCCCAGTTTTGCTTGGCTAAGTATACACGGGATAATCTGTGGATTTCTTCGGTATCGCTGTTGTGAATGCCTTATGCTGGCTCGAACCAAAAGGTAGAATGACAGGCTTGATCACTGGGGTAGTTACTGTGGTAGGTGGGACTTCTTGTTCTACTGTCGTGCCAGGCGTTGAAACTGTCTCTGGCCTCTTGGTGTGCATCTGGAACTCCTCTGATGACACCTCTGTTACAGGTGGAGACGACTCTTGTCGAGGCCTTTTTTCCTTGGGGACTTGAGGTGTGGTAGTGGGTGGCACACTGGTCGTGGGAACCTGTTGTTTCACTGCAACTTGTTGTTCCATTTCGACTAAGGTGTCAGGCACCCATACTGTCTGATTTGCAAATTTTTCGATCTCGGGCTTGGACTCATGCACATACGAGATATTCTTATTCCTCACCCACATTTCTGAAATGATCCCACATGGATCGTAGTGCCATGTGAAACTCGTAAAGAATTTCATCTCCTTCAGCATTCGATCAACTTCTTCTCTGACACCTCGACTGTTGCAAATGAATGAGCCAATTTGCCCCTTGATCCGAAGTTGCTGCTTCTTCTTTAATGATATGAAATGAATATCATCAGAGTTCATAATTTGTCTTATGTACTCTAAAGAGAAAATTCTTACCGACACATATTTTGGCAGCTTGTAGGGTGCCAACTCGCACCCGAAAACTCTGACTTCGGTGTGGTTATGATACAAGTATCAGTCCCTGGTCTTCGTATTCTCCGAGAGATGCAAGATTCTCTGGACTTCATCGTTGATGCGAGGCTCGGGCCTGCCACTCAACATTCTTACCACAGGGTGGTAAAACAGATCAATAAATGATTTGAAGTCATATTCTGCAGAGTTACGCTTCAACAAAGAAGTCCATGCTGTTACCGGCTGAGGCTTTCCATCTGCGTCCATTTTCTGCATAGAAAAAATGAATTTATCGGCTTGATAAAAAACGAACATGTAAGCCAATATGGACGAATATCTAAACATGCCCTCCGTGCCAAAGTTCACGAACTGATCGTGAATATTGTCGGCCAAGAAGGTACTGAAATCGAACTGTGTTGTAGGTTTTTCATCAATGGAGAAAATGGATAGAAAACCCAGAATGGGCTCATCTACCCACTGGTCAGAATAGTATCCTAATAGAGCGCAAAGAGAGGAAATGATCTGGTTTCATTTGGTGGAGAACATAGATGATGGGTAAGGTGGATTGGTGGAAGGGAATTGAGCAGAGGTGGGAAGGAATAGCTCGAAAATTTGAGCTCTCTGGGGAAAGGTCATCTTTTGATATAGCTCTGTAAGGATTTCTAAGTTGAAAGGGGAAATGGAATCGACCCGAGGGATTTGCAAAATTTGGTTAATGTATTCGGGAGTGATGAAGAAGAGGACGTCTCTAGATGAAGAGACGATGGCCCTCTGGTCGGGAATATAATGAGCTTGGAATTTCAGCACAAATTCAGGGAAATGGTGGATCTGGGGAAAAAGGTAGAGGGGCAAATTGGACTCCCAGAGTTCAATTTCGTCACTCTGGTCTAGGAACACTTCCCGTAGCCATGACTGGAGGTATGAAAAATCAAAGTCACAAATAGTATCTGCGATCAACCTGTCTTTATCCACCAACGAGATTTTTTCCAGGTCAACAGGAGGAGGAAAGAAAGGATTCTCTTCTCCTTCCGCTAGCCTTGGCTTTGGCGCCATCTCTGCAACAATACCTGCAATAAACAATATGTTAGTGGGGTCGACTGACTGTGGATGAAGGCGACGGGGAAGCAATGGAGGAGTAAGAGGTAAGTTTTCTGGCGCGATGGATGAATAAAGAATGAAAGGGGAATAACGATAGTTTTATTTAAAACTGGGGTCGATTGGATGTGGGAAATCGGTCAGCATGACAACGGGTATATTATCGAGTAATTAATGGACAACATGCCACTTGGGGGTGATATGGAAGGTGACGGTGGCCAAAACATATGGATGGGTGATGTGGCTGCTAGGGATTGGAGTTGATTTGAAGTGAAAGTCACAATAAGGGGTTGGTCATGAGTGAAAAGGGTGAAGGAATGACAACAGGGATTGACAACAGTTATGGGATGTGACACGACCTCGGGAACAAGTGGAAAAAGTGGACTCAGTGGAGGATGATGTCCATGAGTGACGGGTTGTCAGATAGCATGTGGGGAATGGAACTTGAGGACTAATAGGCTGACGCCACGTATGAACAGGGGCCCGCCGAAAGGAATATCCATTCCGGACCCCCCCCCCCTCGGTTAAAAGCGGAACACCAGGGGGGGTCCGATATCCATTGTGATCCATTGATCTGCACGTTTGTTTCCTGGCCGCAGATTTGAGCGCACTCTTTAATACTCATTCCAAACCCCCCCCTTCCATTAAAGGCAGAACGAACGGGGGGGTCCAGAATCCATTGTGGACCATTGATTTAAGTGCTCCTCCCTGAGCCATCCAGATGTGCTCCCATGTTATTACCGATTCTAGAGCCCCCCCCTCCGGTTAAAAAAAGAATGGTCGGGGGGGTCCGGAATGCATTGTGCACCGTAGATCTTGGCACCTGGATCAGAACCGTCGAGATGAGCTGGAAACATAAGAAGGAAGCGGAGAAATATGTACTTGGGGAAAAACTTAGGATATAAAACATTTTATGGGTTTTTCCTAATTTTTCACATAAACACCACCAATGGGACATCATCTAAACTATTCTTAGGCAAATGAGACATGGTGTAGCATTTTCATCAATCTAGTTCCATGGGTGGTGAAGCAAAAGAAGAAACTAACCTACCTTCTAACCTATCTTCCTAGGACAATTAACCCAGATTAAACTGTTGGATTAAGAAATTACTCTACCTAAGGGCTATTTGACCAGGATTAGATAGTCTGGTCAGATTTATTCACTAATCTAACCTAAGGGATATCTGACCAGGATTCGACAGTCTGGTCAAATTTATTCACTAACCTAGCAACATTAAATTTAAAAAGAACTTGGCCATGCTTGAAAGGTATGGCCAAGTTACTATTATTGCATGGGGCTTTTCTTTTCAATTCTTTTATGCCCTCTTTTCTTTTTCTTTTCTCTTCTTTTTCTTTTTTCTTTTCTTTTTCTTTTTATTTTTTCTTTTCTTTTTTCAAATTATTTATAGAATGAAAAATCATTTGTCAATGAAAACACTAGATACAAATAATATCCAAGTCATCAGTTGATTCCCATAATTTATGGGGTGATAACATTATGAACTAATTTTCCCACGATCAACTGACATGCAAGGTGCACTGTGCTACTCTGGATAGAGGCTACCTTGTAGCCTCATGTACCCTTCACTACATCGCCATAAGTTTCCTTTCTTCACTGTGCTAGTGCTTGGTCTGAGGTCTTGCCTGGGTAAAAGTCTTGTGGGTCAGGGCCTTGCATGCTAATTCCTGTGATCCGATTGATCAAATCTGGATCCATAGTGATGCGACAGTCCAACCAAAAGTATCCACCGTGGTAGCAAGACAACAGAAACCTGGCGCATGCATTGTCTTCCTGGTGTCTGCCGAAATAAGGGATATTCATTACGTTGAGCAGTGTGAACTGCGTGAGGTTCTTGGTCTAGGACTGCAGGACAAGATTAGGATTTATGAATTTGGTCTTGGTTAGGTATTTATGCAGAGCTAACATGCTGTAGGTTTTGCGATCTCCAAGGTTAAAATCGTTAAATGTTAGTGCTGCGAGCTTATCCTGGTCAATACGTACTACATACACCCTTTTAGAAGATACGTGGTGATCAGGGTGTACTCAAAGTCCCTGGGTACACTTTCATGGTTAATATTTCCACTCAAAGGTGGGATGTAAACCAACAAAATGCGTAGGATCAGCTTGGCATTTGCAATATCGTCTTTGTGCTTTGTTCTTGTCTTGGTCGTGGTTCTGGAACGTCCTGCAAAATGAGTAGTGGAGGGAGAAGCTTGGACTCCTCCTATCGAGGGTTTTTTCACACCTACATACATCCTTCTCTCTGACATCACTCTCTCAACCATTAGGTCAATCAAAACTTCTTCAACTACTTTCTCAACAACGCTGAGCTCGCCCGACATACAAGTTTGGGTCCACTAGCTCAGGCATGAAAATGAATGATGAATAGTATGGGAACAAGGCAATGATCGCAGAGTGAAGTAATCTCAAGTTCCAGTCTCAAATTATCAGTTAGAAAAAATTATTCTTGGTGCATGGTGCGACGGAATAAGTAGGGAAACTTAGCAACGGTCTACTTGCAACGGATATGGGGGCCTGCATTAACTCCATTCTATCCATTCTGGTGTTTTCCAACAGTTTAGTGGGAACCCATGGGCCATAATTGCTTTTCGATCTGTTTGGGGTGGGAGTCGAATGGGTATATTGGTCCAATGGCTATATTTTTGCACCATGGCGAAGTGCTAGATGTCGTTGTTCGAATATCTCTGCCAAGCTCAATTCTTGTGATTTTTCCTTCTGTGAAGTTTCCTCTGGACTCTTCTGTAACTTCTTGATTTTGGCCCTCTTCTTACTTAGCTTCCTAGCCTTTTTTCCAGTGAGCTTAGTCTTGGTCATCCCTTTTCCATTCGAAGTCTTATCTTCTCTTGACATAGTCACTTTGTGGTGCCTAGGATATTTCCTCGAATCCAAGGGTAATACTCCTTCATCATATGGATTAGATATTTCAGTCTTATGTTGTTCCTCTAACATTGTTATAGCTTCGATATCTAGGTCCCTGGTGTTTAACATCGAAGATATGTTCCCTTATTCCTCCATCAAGTAGGAAATCCTTCTAGTCATAAATTCCATGAGTTCTTTCTTTTTCTGTTCTAGGGATTTTTTTTCTTCTTTCCTCTGTATATGGTCTTTTTTGATCCAGATCTTTCCCAACAAATATGGAAATGGGGCACGGTCCTCAATAAATCTAATGACTTTGAAGTCCTCCTCTGTCGAGGTTCCATGGGTACTCATAGCTGTCTGGGTAAGTCTGACACATAGAGTTACCATTTTGCCTTTAAATAATCTGATGGTTCCTAGTGAAGGGACCAGAGCAGGCCTTCCTAAGGTTTCCCAAGTTCTTTCTTCCATAATATTCATTGGTGTTCCCTCATCTCGGGCACAGTCAATGTCGAAGTCTCCTATTCTTAATTCAATTTTCTCTTGTTCCTTGAAGATCTCTAACAAACTGACATCCTTATGATCATCTAGGGTTTCTTTTAGTTTTAGTAACATGATCTCTGATTCTTTTTGGGGTTCTTCCATAATTTTAGTCTCTTGATATCCTTCAAAGTTTGCTTGTTCCATATTCAGTTTTCAAGTCTAGCAATCATTCTAGGGAAATCTAATACTTCATGGTCCATAGCTTTACAACAGAGGCAGCTAGGGTTTCTCCCAGGGCATTCCTTATCAATATGTCCTAGTCTTCTGCAACTATAACATAGGGTCAATCCTCTCTTTATTTTAAATGACCCCCAAACTCTTTTGTACTACGCACTAGGGTCATGGTAGGTAGACTGCAATTTTTTTTTTCTAGGATCTTGCATCCATCTGTTAGTCTAACAATTATTGCTATGTAGGTATAACATATCTATCATTATTCTTATCAGATCTATCGAATGTTCTTCCATCTAACGATGCCCTATTTTTCAGGCTAGGACAAAATCTATCAAGCATACCTAGCTTCATGCTTCAAAAACAAAAATTTTCCACTTATCTTTCCTATATAGATCACAAATCTTTCAGATCTAAAACTTGAACTATTCTTACCTTTATTAGAGCACATAGCTTACAGATCTTACCTCTTTCTGTAGATCTGACTTAGAAACTTCCACTTTAACCTTTCTTAGAGAACAAATCATTTAGATCTAACTTATTTTCTTCACTATCCACATATTTTCTTACAAATCTGGTCTCTTTCCTTCAAATCTGACCTTTCTTTCTCAGCACAAATCTTCGTAGGTCAAGTAGAATACTGCGCACTAGGACACCATATCTATGCACAAAGCTTATTTCGCACAAAGATTTTCCTTCTTTAGTTCCCAACAATCACATTTCCAGTCCTGGCAACAGAACCATTTGTTGGCACAAGGGCAGACCCAGGGTTCAACACTCAAGAGCACACCAACAAAAACCTAACTATCGACCCTTTTGACAACACCTGCGAAGTAGATGAAGTCTCACCTGAGGTAGAGGCAGGGGTGGTTGCAGGACTCATGTGTCTGCAACCTAGTTGGGATACTGATCTGTGATTATATCTTTTACAGGGCACTTAGAATAGATCATCTATCAATATTTAACCCTTATTGTTCTTTGTAGATGGCACAGAGCATCGCAGTGAATACTTAGACTAAAGATTAGATTCAATACTTAGCCATAGAAATATAGATTAGATTCAACAAATCAAGCACTAGGCATCTTATATATCAGATCTAACATTCATTCATATATCATAAGCACATAGCATAACTAGATCTACTTAATCAAAGAAAGCACTTAGCCAAAAAGGATACAACACTTAGATCAAAGCATAGAGCACATTACATAGAGTTACCGTTCTTCACCCCCACCTTGAGGCTACATCGACAAAGTCTTCTTCTTTATATTATCATGGTCAAGAAGTTACAACAAAGAGCTTCAATGACCCTTACTTCACACAGGACAGAAGATCTGTGCAGCTCGCTAGATCCTTCTTCCTTGCACTTCAGAACAAAACTACAACAACTTGCACTTAGCTTGTCAATCCCGTTACAATCATGCACATAGCACTTGCAATATACATTCGATCACATAGATCCAGCTACTTGCACTAAGAAATCACATCTACTTCTTCTTACATTGCCTAAGTATCTATTTATAGATTACAAAATGGGCCTAAGCATGGGTAAACCCACGGGCCACATGATATCCTACAGAAGTCCAATGACAAGTACAAGCAATGCCATGATCAACATCGGGTTCCACATAAGTTTCAGGTGGGAGACAAAGTTTGGTTGCACTTGCAGAAAGAACGCCTTACAAGACCCCATCGGAAGCTTCACCCACTACGTTATGGGTCGTACACCATCACCAAGGCTGTGGGGGATAATGATTTTTCACTCAACATTTCTCTTTTCCTTGGTATGCACCCAGTGTTCAACGTGGACCTCCTTTGGCCTTATTTTCCACCATTATTGGACACCTTAGACGTAGCAGAATAGCTGAGACCAACAGAGCTCAACCCCGATTTCATACAACAGACATCCAGTGATCATATTGTGGACACACAGATCAAGGGAACTTGAAAACAAAGGATCCAGGTTTATCGAGTCGTCAAAGCAGGGCAACTCCTACACCAAGGCATGTGGCTCACCCGGGGCCAAATTAAACAGAAATTTCCTCATCTGATGGGGGAACTCAACGCAATGGAGACCATTTATTCCTAAGGATGGAGGATTTATCCCACCTTTTCCATCTGGCTCAAAGCAAATTTCTTGCAATTTTGATAATTTACTGTTTTTAGCAGTTTTTTGGGTCTTGAACTTCTGGAGTTGTTTTGAGGCTCTAAACGACGTTTTTTGGGGTATGTTGCAGTTGCAAAATTTCATCTTGAAATTTTATGCAATTGTTGTATTCCTCGAATAGATATTTCCAAAGGTCTATCATACGCCTAAAATGGAGATCGTATGAAAAAGTTACGACCCCGGGAAGTTGATGTACTGACTTACCCAAATGGGGCCCATATGACTTTTGGCGCTTCATCTCCTAGGGTTAGGTATTTGGATTTTTAGGGTTTTTGAAACTTCTGTTTATTGCAAAAAGGCCTTGAGAGCCTCATTGTAATCATCTTCTTGCGAATGAGTACAACCGTCACATCTCTTCTCAGAGATAAGCCACCACCATTCCATCGAGCTTGTTTTTCGCTGCATTTTACAGTTTCAGCTTATTTCCTTATTGAATAGAAAACTAGTTTTACTGTATCTCTGTTATTCTGTATTAAGCAGCTGATAATAATCTGTATTCATTTCGTTCTGCTCATAAAATCTGGATCAGACATCCCTTTCCCTTTACATCAACCCCAAAACCCTAAAAGGTACCCAAAATTAGGTCTTGCTTGGTTCGCGTTGCGCTCCATATTTGGCAAGTTGTTGGAGTCCCAAAATGGTCAATTATGACCAAGTATTCTTCAAAACATGGTCAAGGGCCAACAAGTACCTATGGACTACCAGGTCAAGCATCCCATCGATCTGAACCAAGGCACATCGCTACCCAATGGGACAGTCTACCAACACTCTCTGTTAGAAAACGAGGAGATCAAGAGGCAGATCCAAGAACTGATCCACAAGGGGCACATCCATCCCAACTCATCACCTTGTGGGAGCCCAATCATGTTGGCGCAGAAAAAATACGAGACCTAGCGACTCTGCATTGATTACCAGGAACTGAATAAAATCACAGTCTGAAACCAGTACTTGATTCCCCGAATTGATGACCTCCTTGATCACAGCTCATAGGGCACACATTCTTCAGTAAGATTGATCTGAAGTCTGGCTACCACCAGGTCCCAATAGAATAGACAGATGTATGGAAGACTTCCTTCAAGTCAAAAGAAGGTCTTTTTGAAACGTTTGTCCTACGATATTTCAACAACTTTTATGAGGATGATGGATGATATCCTACGACATTTCACCAATACTTTTGTAATGGTGTATATGGATGACATCCTCATCTACAACAAGAATTGGGTGGATTACTTGCAGCATATTCAGCAGGTTTTGCACACCCTGCGACAACATAAACTATATGAAAACTTGGAAAAATGCTCCTTCGAAATGGGCATGGTCCATTACTTAGGCTACATCATTGATAAAAATGGTGTGCATGTGGTTCCAGCCAATATTCAGGTCATTCGTGACTGACCATCCCCAACCACTCTCAGTGGACTTCTGAGCTTCTTGGGCCTCACCAATTTCTATCGTAGGTTTGTGATGGGATTCTCTCATATCGCATGGACCCTCAGCCAAGTAACCAGGGGTGGTGGCAAGGAAAAATTTGTGTGGGGCCTGTCCCAACACCAAGCCTTCGATGAATTGAAGAATCGTTTGTGTTTATCCCGGGTACTTTCATTACCAAAATTGTAACATCCCTTTGAGATCGATACAGATGCTTTAGACTATGTTGTGGGTGTTGTTCTCACTCAACACAGCCATCCTGTGGCATATCCTAGTGAGGCATTATCAAATGTTATCCATAGGTACCCAACTTATGACAAAGAAATGTACTCCATTGTGTAAGCCTGTTGCCAGTGGAGACATTCTTGGGAAGGAGACAGTCATCCACACTGATCACAAGCCACTATAGTTCATGTAAACCCAAGGAAAATTGCAGAATGACCACCATCATAAGTGGTCAACATACTTACAACAGTTCCACCTCAACATCAAGTATAAAAAAGGAAGTACCAACTAAGTTGTTGACTACCTCAGCTGACCTCCAGTCACGACAATCACCATGTTTCTAGACTCTTATGGTAATGAGACCTTTGGATGGACCCACCTCTATGAGATAGACTATGAATTCTCCACCACCTACCAAATGTTGGGATCCAAATCAGTGGTTGCTAATTTCCATATTTAGGACGAGTTGTTGTGCTGTCTGGGACATCTCTGTGTTCCATCAAACGAGCGCACGAAGCTGATTTGGGAAGATCACTACAGTTGGGTGGAAGGACACTTTGGTGTCGAAAAGATAGTGGCAGAGTTGTAGAAACATTTCTACTGGCTGAAACTTTAACAGGATGTCGGAAAGTATATCATGTCCTGCATCGCCTGCACTATTTCCAAACCGACCACTAAGAGACAGGGCATGTACACCCCTCTACCTACTCCTAACATGCAGTGGGAATCCATTTCAATGGACTACATGTCAGGCCTCCCTTCCACCAAGAGGGGAAATGACTGTGTTTTTGTGGTTATTGATCGCTTTTCCAAGATGGCGGTTCTAATCGCATGCAAGAAGAACATCAAAGCAGAAGCCACTACCAAGATCTTCTTTGAACGAGTATGGGTACATTTTGGGATACCAAAAACTATTATCTCAAACCATGAAATTCTGTTTCTTACCTCATTATGGTCGAGCCTCTAGTTATTGTTGGATACCAAGCTCACCAAATCCACTACTTTTCACCCGCAGACAAATGGCCAAACCAAGGTCGTCAATCAAATGGTCGTACATATCCTGTGCATGTACAATTCAAAACGCCCTCGCACATGGGATGAGAGTATTACCTATGTCCAACATAGCTACAACCAAGCCCTGCATAGCTCAACTGGCCACAACCCCTTTCAGGTGGGGTTGGGATTTCAACCATTAGGCCCCATGGATGTTGCACTACCCCTGGCGACCACCTCGACCGCCTTGTCCTCTGTGTTGAGCCTCATTTTTTTCATCTCCAATTGCCTTATCTTTTCCCATATCCTAACCAATTTTGCCTCATACATATGCACTCTCTGTGTATTTTCCTCAACAGACATGTCATTTAACAATTGTTTTGTACATGAGGTAATATTCATTTAGTCATGATTTATGCGGTTTATTAATTGTTAGAATTGAATAATTAATGATTATTATTCTCCTAATTACTTTGACTATTAATTAAGCAGCTCGATCCAGTACTACCACTAGTCCAATACTACAACAACCACTTGATCCGGTAGTATGCTTAATCCGGTACCAATACTCCTCCTGATTTGGTACTCTGTAGTGATCTGGTACCACTACTTTGCGCCTCTTCCGGTACCAGCTCCATCCAATACCAACTCTGTGACTCTTCTGGTACCATTATTGCGTTGGTCCGGTACCCATATTTATGATTGTTCTAGTCTGGTACTAAACCCTTGCCTACAGGATTTCGGTATCAACATCCTACAGGATTCCGGTACCAAATTTGCACCTCGCTTTCCGTGAAGATAAAGATGAATATCAAAATTATGGGATATGAGTTTTGTCTAGTGTGGAGTTTTCGTGTGGACACATGTGGAAGAATTCATCCATATCACACGTGTGTACCTCCAACTCAGGGGGAATGATTCAGCCTAAAATCATCAAATATTTCTAAACTACCAGATTGCACCTCAAGTTGTGTGGGGGTGGGAGATGATATTTCAAAACATCCAAATGGGTTTGTCTAGAACCCATCCATATTAAAAACCCAAAAATGGTTTGGAAAAATCATCTACTACCTAGAAGATACGAAGGGTTCTTTGAGGCCAATTTTCCTAAATTGCCAAATTTTCAGAAATTCTAGAATCATGTGCAGATTTGTGGAAAATGCATTTCCTTGATTAGATAATGGTTGTACTCGAACTCCATTGATGGGAAATGGTTTTGATTTTATTGTTCATGGATTTTTTTTTCTAGAGACAAATTTGTAATGTAAAAAGTATATAAATTGAGTTATGGCTCTAAGCCAAATGGAGGAATTGTTATGTTGAAAATTGGATTTCTTAACATATTATCTTTGTAACCTTGCTAATGAATTAATATGAAATTAATTTCATTGACTCCATGTGTTCTTTAAATTTTATTATTTTGTGAGTTTCCTCTAAGTTTCCCCGTTGGCATCGGCAAGGGCCCACCGGTCCAACTTGGCAAGTTTACTGTAATTGCAACGTGGATCTAATTCCTGTAAGTATGTCTATAGCGTGATTTTGTACATATCAGTTGTGAGTAGAAATGTTTGATGTAAGTAAGTTGTGAGTTACAATATAATCTAAGTGTGGATGCATCAAAAGATGTGAACAATAATCTAGTGGTAGATTTATAATCATTTATAATTTTCGTGTGTGAACATTTATGATTGTTGTGTGTGATCATTTATTTCTGAATTGTGTCCTTTTAATCTCAGCTTTTATCTTACAAAATGTGGCAATACAAGAATAGTTTGAGAGTCCATCCTTCGCATTACATGAGCCATCAAATGGAACATCTCATTAAAACCTTTGTTTCCTGTGTAGAAATAAAGTAACTTTTCAGAATTGCCAAGTTGCATTGAATTTCCTTTTTGACTTGAAGAGTGTGCAGAACTAGACAACTTGTAAGTTGATATTGAAGTGAGTGATTACATGAGTAAGATCCGAATCCATATTTCACCTTCATGATCCAGTAAGTGGACAATCTTGTTGCCTGTATGAGAGCCTTTGGAGTGTATGTTAGCTAGAGTCTTTTATTTGAATTTTGTTCTTTAATTTTTGCACAGTGTGTAAAACATAGATTAAGGATTGCAAAACAAAGTGTTTGTTTTGAAGTGTTATTAATTCTTGCTATACTCATTAGACATAGATAAACCACCTGTTTCCGACACATATAGTGTAACAAATTTGCTGATTATGAATCTTGGTGAATAATTTATATTTGGTAATATATTATGCATATAATTGCACCAACATTTTGGTGCCACTATCGGGGAGTTGTAAACGATAATAGGTAGTATTTGAATCATATTGATTTAATGGTTTTGGATTGGTTTTATGGATGACCTAAGGGTGGATAGAATATTGTAATATGTGTGGGAAGATCCCAGACATCCACTTTGGTGGGGTTGCTCCAAAGTTAGGTTGTCCTCTCTTCTTTTAATGCAAGTGTGTTTTTCCTTCTTTTATGAAAAATTGTATTTTCATGATGGGCTAGCTTGTGCGAACAGATAACCTGGTGACAACAGGGTACCAATAACGTAAGGAGTTCAAGTTTGGTGTGTTTTATTTTTTCAAATAGTTTTAAAATTCAGATCTTTGATGATAAATCATGTTTGGGGCGTTGTAAGAACCCCTGAGTACTAATTTGTGTTGCGAGACAAGGATCATCAACCAACTAGATTAATTCAAGGATAATCAAGAGCTTGAAGAATGTTCCTCCAAGAAATTTCTCACATTCTAGCAGTAGTTGGGATATCCTCCTCTCAGGAAGAGCATATCTTGACAGCAGTTAAGAATTTAGTTGTCTCTCCATAAGAAGATTTAAAAGTCCCTTCGGATTCCTATTCTCAATTTGTTGAGGAGACTAAAGAATCATTGATAGAATTCAATGGAGAGGAACCATTGGAACCTGAGATTGAGGAGTTCTTAGCATGCCTCTCAACAAATCTTGTTTTTACTCCAAAGACCAATCATCTTGAAGAAGATAATCTGTGTAGCATGGAAAAGGAGGACATGTTGTGTGACCTAAACAAAGAAGGGAAACTAGAATATTTGTATCCAATTGAAAGATGGTTCCAATTAGTTGTTAGGTCACACTAATCTTTTACTTTTCATTATTTTTTGATCTCATCATCAAAGAATTTGGTCCTTCATACTCCAATATCCTTATCAACGGAAGATAACACTTAAGGGAGTTCTTCATGACCTATTTCTTCAAATTTCTTCTTTTTCCTTAAATTGTAAAAAAAGATGCATTCGTGCTTTATCATTACCTATCTATTTTAAGACCACTATTTCAAAAGGATGATCGATTAACTGGTATTTTTAATAAAAATTAAAACTGAATGTTAATTCCGAACTATTTTATAGCTAATAATTCAACTTCTAACATTTTCCCTGAATTTTTTGTTTGTAAGCATGAATAAAAATCTAGTTTTAATTAGTTCTATTTGTTTGTTTTTAGAATATGTTTGCAACCCTCTGAGCAACCTTTTTTTATCATCTCACATTGTTTTCATGAGGCCATGCAAAACCTCAGGCATGGGGGAGTGGCTGCTGAGACAATAGTAGTTAAGGTTTATTTTCTAATAAAATGGAAGTGGCAATAGAAGCAGTGGTTGGTTTGGTTCCAAAAAGATGAGGTTTATGCATCTCAAAAGGAGGTTGCCCAACTACATTTTATTTCTTGTTAACAGAGCTTGGAACCCAATCATTTTATGACACTTCCATTTCAATCTCAACATTCCTACATCAGTGTGTTGATTGCAGTTTTTCTAGCATGATACTTCAACAGAACAAATTCAAATGTTTCTTCCTGCAGCCACAGTAATTGCTAGAATGCTATACAAATGTATACTCAGAGTATGCCAGCCAGAAGGAGAAGCCTACAAATTCTAGTTTGCAGAATACATCCTCAGATACCTCATTAAATTTTCATCCGGTACTGAAGAAATGTTTTTATGTGGTGGTCCAGTACTAAGCCTGTGGTTTGGTACTAGTTGTGGAATTTTGGTAAAATTGTTCTATACTTGATATTTCCCTTATTTAACAAATCACATTTTAGGGAATGGAGGTACGAGATTATTATTAAATTCTTTCCATTAAGGATTATATAAATTATGTGCTAAATTTTTTGGTTATTTTCATGTACAGTTTCCATCTTAAGCTATCAATATCACCATCATTATTTATTTAAGTGCAACTTCCATGTCTATTCCACTCTTGCTTGCTAAGACTACCAATGCATCCATCCTATTATCACTGAATTCCATTGTGAAGTGGTTATCATCATCAATGAGCAAAAAACATCCATCTTATCACTCTATTTCTGCCCCCTGTTACTTATTTTTGTGTTTTTGTTTGGGTGTTGCTCTATTCCGGTACTGCCAAATTATGTTCTGGTACCATTATGTTTTGGTACTGCTCTGTTCCGGTACTATATTGTTATGGTGCTATCGTGTTCCAGTACCATCTATTCTGGTACTACAGAAACCTGCTCCGTTACTTATCTGGTATTGATGCCAAAGTGATATGATCTTTGTCATGTGTTTAACATTGTTTTCACTTCAGGTAATTGGAGGTATGATCTAATATTTTCATGTTCTTTTTATCAAGGATCATTTAAGTCTTGTGTTGAACTGTTATTTACTCTCATGTACATCTTCCTCCTACATTGTTACACTCACCCCTAAATGAATCATCCTTACTATTCTTTAAGGAGATATTTTCACATTTAGTTCTATATGATAATGGGTGCACTTGTCTTATTACCTCATCATTTTGAAAAAGTGATTGCTAATTGAAATATCCATTGAAAAGTGGTGACGCCATTATGTCTAATACTAAATTAGTTGATTCAACAAGTTCTTATCCAAGTTTATCTTTACAAGTTTCTCTTGGGAGGTATTGATGAAAACCTCATGTGGTGGACTGTCCTTGCAAAACCTCAATGAACTTTCATGAGAACCCTAATAGGATTAACTAGCGGGACCTCTTAGTCATTATCCGAGATGTTCCATTATACATTGAATAGCTGATATTTAAGTCTAATGTGGAAGATGTCACCCTTGGGATAATTACAAGCAGTTAACTATGTGCCTAATAACTCTAAAACACTCTTGTACCACTTGCCTTCCTTATACTCTAAAACTGTCAATGAACAGTATACATCTTTCTAAATATTTTGAGTAATATAATAAAAAGGAAGTATCATGAAGTACAAGTAAACCCGCCGAGGTACTGAACAGGCCTGCTGGTAGCGGGGCCATGCTTGTATGGTATTAAGGTAAACCTGCAGGGGTACTGAACAGGCCTGCTGGCAGTCGGGCTATGCCAGGTAAAGGGAGTTGAAAAACATAAAGTGGCACACCTAAAACTAAACAAAACCCCTTGGGTTTCATTCTGAAGAAATCGTTATCAAATCAAGGCTAGGAGATGACCTTTATATCTCTTGGATGATGTTCCTAAGAACCTTCAAGTACCACTTTAATGTTCTATATTTAAAATAAATAGGTTTGCATGAAAGTGGGACCCTCAGTATATATAATTCACCTTACATAAGAAAAAAAAAATCATCTCTAAAAAATTGGATAATTGATGCAAGAGCATCGCCAGCAGGTAGCAAGCACGCGTGGATGTGGAGGACAACTGGACAAGCGCCGACACATTTCTTGTTTAAATGTTTTGAAGTTTGAAAGTGCCATATAATTAATGGGATAGTTAATAGAGGCGTACTCACATTTATGGAGGAGCATTGTAATCAGACCTTGAGTGTCCTTCTCTCATCTAAAGTAGATAGATGCATTTATGCATAAGTTAATGTAGGTAGATAGAATTTAATGCTTAGATTATACAGTTTTAGAGCGCAAAGAGGGAAACGGGATATAGACACCCTCGTTGTATAGTTGTTAAAGAGGGGATTATGTCAATAGAGCATAGAGCATAGAGAAGAGAGCAGAGGGAGCTGTAGTTGAAAACACCCATGTACAGAGATTTGAATTAATAGAAAGAGCTTCGATTCAAATTCATGGTGTCGTATTTGTTCTCTGTGTATGCATTGTGAATGTTCTTCTCATGGATGTTTACTTTCTGTTATACATTTTCTTTATATGTTGTGTATATTATTTCATGCTTTGTGTTTGAAGTCTGAGAGAAAGTAAGGAATGAGTTTCAATTATTTCTCTATATAAGCAAGAGTTCCTGCAGGAGTGCAATGAAGTTGTTCGCAAGGAGTGCATTGACAAGAGTTCAGATTTTTATCTCTGAAAGATCAGGAGGGTTAACATTATTCTCATTCTCGCAAAAGTGAAAGTTGAGCGCAGGAGCTGTGCAAGGTGTGTGTAGGCCGAGTAAGGTCTTAGAGTTTGTGAACCTGAGAAATTGTTGAAGGACTACTGCTGCAGGGATTGCACAGAGTCGAAGGACTTCAATTATTTGAAGTAATTGAAGGATTCGTTGCAAGGAGTGCGTGCGGGAGTCTTCTTTAAAAACTCGGAGTTGGAGAAAGATAAGGAAGGATAGGGTCTTCGTAGTTGTCGAATAAAATCACAAAAGGTTGGTGCCTTAAGGCGTTGAAAAGAGGCATAGCAAGTTTTCATTGCAGGCGGGTAAGTTCCGTGGAGAAATACTTCGTTAAATTTGCAGGAATTGTCCAGGAAGAAATGGACGGTCAGAATTCCTTGTGAAGAATTCACGAAGTTACAAGAGCCGTCAGATCTTGCAGAGAAGCAGGAACGTCACGACATATTTTCCTCAAGTGTAAACTCAGAAGAAATCAGGGCCGTAGGATCCAAGTCAGCCAAAGCCATTGGATCGCTCGCAAAATTTCATTTTAGGGTTTCGTGAGTTGAAGGGTCGAAGGTTTTGCATTAAGGCTCACAAAGTCGCGAGAGGCGAGTAATGAAGTGGCGAGTTGATCAGATCTGTCCATCTGGGAAGGACAGGTGGAAGAGATCTATAGATATCACGAATTCGGAGGTTCGCGAGGTGAGAGCCCAAAGGTTGGGTACTCTAGACTACGAAAGGCGAAGTCCCGAAGGGTGAAGAGATGCGTGTGTGGGGCCAACGATCAGTGATGTGTATTGAGATTCACATGTCGTCTTTTTGAAAGAATTCAACACCCCGTTGACCTCTCGTGTCTCGGGGATTTGCGAGACAAGATCCAGGAGTTCGACATCAAAACTCATGAAGCGGCGAGAAGTGAAAAGTGCTAGAGTTAGGCCTAGCCGGTGGTCACGCGCGAAGGGTGCTGACAAGAGAAGGAGCGTGCCTGTATCGACATTTCGGGTATCGCAATATTTGGAAGCACGAGTTGGGATTTTTGACTCACGAACTTGCGAGTGGCGAGTTGTGACGAGTTCTTAGGCACATCGGAAGTTCGAGTCTCAGAAGGAGAAGAGTTGAAGATTTGGGAGGAGAAGTTGCGAAGTCACGAACCCCAAGGTTCCAAAAATTGCGAGAAACATGACCACATTGTTTGGTCAAAAGAAGGCTGGAATTGAGGCTTCGTGTCTAAGCGTGAGCTCAATTCGTAAGGACCTGTGGAGAAGCATCATAACGTGTGTGTTGGATTCCTCGAAGAGGAATAGAAGAGTCAATCCGATTCATAAGGGTGGAAAGTAGAGCGATCCTATAGTGGACTGCCGACCCGAGGGCCGATAGGGTCTACGTCTGCGTCAATAATAAATGAGTTAATCATCTTGGGATGTATTCTTTTATGTGTTCCTCTTTTCAAATGAGATCTAAACTATGCTTATATCACTTTTATTTTAAAGGTAATCTAGACAGGGGGGCCTATTAGTTAAAGTCACTATGAAAACCCTTGTCCACTATCCTATAATCATATTAGAGTCACATCCATCCCTTTCTCCTAACTATGATCCACAACAGATTAGAGAAGACTTAACATCAAATCACTAACAGATCTAATCTATTACTCATGACTCCACTTTTCCATCGTAACTACTTTTCCATGGGTAAGAAGTGTGAAGCATAGGCCAGGGAGTTTATATTGTATAGGAGGTTACTTAAAAGAGAACTTTTTAGGGAATACTTGATCAAGTGATGAGTATCATCAATTTTGAAATTTTGAAGATCATTGTTGCATGAGGACATGAAATGGATAAGGATGGGGGAAATGTTGAGCCTCATTTTTGTCATCTCCAATTTCCTTATCTTGTACCATATCCTAACCAATTTTTCCTCATACATATGCACTCTCTGTTGGATCATGTTGTCATTGATGCCAATGGTTTGATTACTTGGGAGATTGTTGGATCATATGTCATTGATGTAAATGGTTTGGTTTGATTGATGTCATTGGTTGATGTC
>JZKD02S1602518.1:112994-134693 GCA_000966675.3 Picea glauca
ATTGAATAAATGTTGAATGCTAATTGATGAGTTTTTGTGCAAGAGGGAAGTTTTGGAAAAAGAGCCCCACACTCATTCACCCCCCCCTCTAAGTGTGGTAGGTGTGTCCAACACTCTCTTCCTATTTCCCTCAACAAATTTGTCATTAACAATTGTTTTGTACATGAGGTAATATTCATTTAGTCATGATTTATGCGATTTAGTAATGGTTAGAATTGAATAATTAATGATTATTATGCTCATAATTACTTTGACAATTAATTAAACAGCTCCATTCAGTACTACCACTAGTCTGGTATTGCAACAACCGCTTGATCCGATACTCTGCTTGATCCAGTACCAATACTCCTCCTGATCCGGTACTTTACAGTGATCCGATACCACTACTTTGCACTTCTTCCGGTACCAGCTCTGCGCCTCTTCCGGTACTAGCTCCAATTGGTACCAACTTTGTGCCTCTTCTGGTACCAACTCCATCCGGTACCACTATTGCACTAGTCTAATACCCAAATTTATAACTATGCTAGTTCGATACCAAACCCCTGCCTACAGGATTTCAGTACCATATTTGCACCTCGATTTACGTGTAGATAAAGATGAATATCAAAATTATGGGATATGGGTTTTGGCTAGAGTGATGTTTTTATGCGTAAACATAAGGTATAATTCACACGTCTCACACGTGTTTACCTCTATATCAAGGGGAACGATTCAGCCTAAAACCATCAAATATGTCTAAACTTCCAGATTGAGCCTTGAGTTGTGTACGAATGAGAGATGATATTTCAAAAAGGACAAATGGGTTTGTCTAGAACCCAGCCAGAGTGAAAACCCAAAAATGGTTTGGAAAAATCATTTACTACCTAGAAGATACGAAGGATTCTTGGAGGCCAATTTGCCTAAATTGCCAATTTTTCAAAAATTCTAGAATCATGCCCAGATTTGTGGAAAATGCATTTCATTGATTAGCTAATGTTTGTACTCAACCTCCATTGATGGAAAGTGGTTTTGATTTGATTGTTCATGCATTGGTTTGTCTAGAGCCAAATTTTTAATGTAAAAAGTATATAAATTGAGTTCTGGCTCTAAGCCAAAAGGAGGAATTGTTATGCTGCAGATTGGATTTCTTAACATATTATCTTTGTAAACTTGCTAAAGAATTAATATGAAATTAATTTCATTGACTCCATGTGTTCTTTAAATTTTATTATTCTGTGAGTTCCCTCTAAGCTGCCCCATTGGCATCGGCAAGGGCCCACCGATCCAACTTGGCAAGCTTATTGTAATTGCAACATGGATCTAATTTCTATAAGTATGTTTGTAGTGTGATTCTATACATATCAGTTGTGAGTAGAAATTCTTGATGTAAGTAAGTTGTGAGTTACAATATAATCGAAGTGTGGATGATTCAAAAGTTGTGAACAATAATCTAGTGGTAGCTTTATAATCATTTATAATTTATGTGTGTGAACATTTATGATTTGTGTGTGAGATCATTTATTTATGAATTGTGTCCTTTTAATCTCATATTTTATCTTGCAAAGTGTGGTAGTACAGGAATAGTTTGAGATTCCATCCTTCGCATTACTTGAGCCAATAAATGGAACATCTCATTAAAACCTTTGTTTCATGTGTATAAATAAAGTAACTTTTCAGAATTGCCAGGTTGCATTGAATTTCCTTTTTGATTTGAAGAGTGTGCAGAACTAGACAACTTGTAAGTTGATATTGAAGTGAGTGATTACAGGAGTAAGATCAGAATCCATCTTTCACCTTCATGAGCCAGTAAATGGACAATCTTGTTTCTTGTAAGAGAGCCTTTGGAGTGTATGCTAGCTAGAGTCTTTTCTTTGAATTTTGTTATTTAATTTTTGCACAGTGTGTAAAACATAGATTAAGGATTGCAAAACAGAGTGTGTGTTTTGAAGTGTTATTAATTCTTGCTATACTCATTAGACATAGATAAACCACCTGTTGCCGACACATATAGTGTAACAACTCTGTTGGTTACGAATCTCGGTCGATAATTTATGTTTGATAATATATTATGCATATAATTGCACCAAAACCTTGCTCCACCAGAAGCTAACAAAGCCACCCGATTCATCGAGAAGGTCTAGCACATACACCAATAGGTTCAATATATTCTATAGAATTCTGATGCCAAGTACAAACAATGCCATGATCAACATCTGGTGCCACATAAGTTTCAGGTGGTTGACAAAGTTTGGTTGCATTTGCAGAAAGAACACCTTACAGGGACCCATCGGAAGCTTTGCCCACTCCGTTATGGACCGTACACCATCACCAAGGTGGGTGAAAATGATTTTGAGCTCAAAATTCCCCGCTTCCTTGGTCTGCATCTAGTCTTCAATGTGGCTCTCCTTTGACCATATTTCCCACCATTATTGGACACATCAGAGATAGAAGAGAAATTGACACCAACATAGCTCAACCCTGAATACACGCAACAGATATCCTATGATCATATTGTGGACACATAGATCAAGGGAAATTGACAACAAAGGATACAACTTTATCAAGTCATCAAAGTAAGGAAGCTCCTACACCAAGGAAAGTGGCTCACCCAGGGCCAAATTCAACAAACATTTCCTCATCTGATGGGGGAAATCAATGCAATGGAGACCATTGCTTCCTAAGGAGGGTTGATTGATCCAGGTGGATATTGGTTTCCACCCACCTATTCCGCTGACTCAAAAAACTCTTTTCCACCTTGGTAGTTTTTCAGTAGTTGTTTTGGGTTCCAAACTTCTGGGGCAGTTTTGAGGCTCTAAACGACATTTTTTGGGGATTTGGGGCCCAGTTTTTTAGCAGTTTTTTGGGTTCCAAACTTCTGGGGTGGTTTTGAGGCCCTAAACGACATTTTTTAGGGATTTGGGGCCCAGGTGACTGCCATAAGCATTGACCTGGGGCAGTCGAAAGTTTTTATTCTCTATTAGAAATTTCCAACGAGCTATTGTGCGCCTAAAACATAGATCGCATGCAAAAGTTACGACCCTAGGAAATTGATGTACTAACTTACCCAAACAAGGCCCATATGACTTTTGGCAGTTCATCTCCTAGGGTTAGGTTTTTGGATGTCTAGGGTTTTTGACATTCTTGTTTATGCTAAAAGGCCTTCATAGGCTCATTGTAATGATCTTCTTGCGAATGAGCAGAGCCGTCACATCTCTTCTTAGAGATAAGACGCCACCATTCCAACAAGCTTATTTTCCGCTACATTTTACAGTTTCATCTTATTTCCTTATTGAATAGAAAACCAATTTTACTATATCTCTGTTATTTTGTGTTAAGCATATTTTAATAATCTGTATTCATTTCATTTTTCTCATAAAATCAGGATCAATATGAGTTATGGAAATATAATGTCAGGTGCTACAAATTGCATACGAAAAATGCATCGAACAAATGAATTTTTTTTTCAATTCTTAATAGGATGCGAAAAAATAGCCAGACAATTAATGATTTGGAATATATCAATGTGAATTGCATCTAACCTTCCTCAAGTGACCCAACATTCCCATACCTATTCTATAGAAACAAAGATGTTGCAATGCATAACAAATATATGTTGTCGCTAATGCCTGGCAATTAAATTTTAATCAATGTAATTGATGAGGAGAAAGAAAACCATGGGAATGTACCATACCATCAACAAACAATAATTTTCCTTCCCAACTTATCATAAAATTAAATATTCTTGTTGAAGTATATTCATGCAAATATGATTCGCCGGATCATCTGGTCAATAACGTAGATAGAATAATCAAATCATACAACAAAATAAAAAAAATCGATGTTTTACGGATCAAGTTCTATGATCCACATATTGGTCATCACTAAGCTAATAGAATATATTATTTATATATCATATACATTTCCCAAGACTCGATACCGATATCGTGCATAGAAAAACCAATATCGTCGACAACAAAGACATGCCACTTGAAAATATGAAAACAATTCCCAATCCAACTTATATGTGCATGCACAATACATAAATCACAAGGTTTAAAACTTGGCTATATTGCATTTGAACCTACCGGTATATGGATACATGGAATGGTATATACAAAATTTTCCCATGTAAGAAACATAGAATCTTTGTATATCTTCTCAATTATCTCATAATGGATAACTTCAAGATGAAACTGAAAGACGATACTGAGATGCAATGCTTGCAAAGTACTACAAAATGAATCCTAGAATATGATTTTCATTCCATACAAGCAAACTCATCCACCTCAATTCTTTTTCTAAACATGTGTAGTTTGCATGCAGATATGAATGACATACTCAATGACTACGACACAATGCAATCTGACATTTTGTTCTTGCAATAAACACACTTGACACTATCCATGCAAAATGAACAATTTGCAAATTTCAATTGCATATCAAATTTCAATAAACATGGGATGATGATACTGGTAAAAATGCATCTAAAAATACTAGAACACATGCACTTCGAAGAGCAATCTATAGAGGTCCTTGTCACTAAAGTAGCAGTCCATGGATCACATATTTCAATAGTCAACATCTATGCTGCACCACACACAAGTCTGAACAATGTAATGAGTACCATTACAAAATCATTGTGTCATTTTCATTCAAACAAAACCCTATTTATTCTAGGAGACTTCAATATTAGCATACCACAGTGTAATGAAAAGAAAAAAAGGTTGGAAAACTAGATGTGAAATCACAATCTCCATCTCCTCTTGGACAGACAAAATCATGCACGAAAAGTTCTTATTGATCATGTTTGGTCAAATGCAGACAATGAAAAATTGAAAATTTATATATTAAATACATATTTGACCAATCATGATACAATTTTTCTTCTACCCGAAATCTGAAATACACATAAATCATAATACATGTTACAATATAAACTCTAAAATACATGTACACAATATTACATATTGGCATATTTCCATATTCATATCACATATTTACAAACTTTTATTTCTTCTTGCTAAAGAAAATCGTATTTTCATATCCTTGTCACATATTTGCAAACCTCTTTTATTTGTATTGAGTAAAAAATTACTTCCTTCCAGCTAAATAAAAGCATATCTCCATGTCCTTGTTACATATATTACAAACATGTTCTATATGTATTGTTTTAACAATCATGGTAATAACAAAAAGAGCACATCGACAATTCACATTGCATTTTCACCATACTCAAATATATTTACTTTTCTAAACTACTTTGTTAAATGTATTCACATTTCTAAATATTCACATTGCAATCATCAACAAAAATCATAAAGGTAAGTATTTGTAAATTATCTTCCTTTCAACATTCATAGACTATATTTGTTTTAGACATGAAAAACAAAGAACGCCACTAATTCCATTTACAAATTATTATGTTTAGTTCAAATGAAATATCAGTACCTAAAACTAATGCAACCAACATTGCACAGTCAAGTGAAACAACAACAGGTACAAGTGAAGTGACCAACACTATGCAATGGGAAAAAATTGAAAGGTATGTATATGAAAATGTAAACTGTAAATTTATACCAAAAAAAATAGACGTTTTTCTTCATATCACTTATTTTCTATAATCCCCTTTTACTTACAAAAGTTTTCAACTCCAAATATTGTATCAATAGAGGACTTGAATAACTGCAAGATTGGAGAAGTGTTCATTGGAGATGTAATGATTGTTTACAACACATATTTGGAAAAAGAAAATAGATCACATATAATTATGTGTGCTGATATGGCATATGAACATGGCATGATGACAATTACATTGAATATTCCTGCACACCTCATACAAAGACGTGGGAACAATATTTTACCTAGAAGTAGAATATCTATTACAAATTTCAAAAAATTCTACCGAAAACTAACTATGATCATGGTGATTGTAACCATATCATATCACTAGATGAATCCAATCTCATAGAAACATTGTCTCCAATTTGTAAATAATACAATTTCATCCCAGACACAACAATTAAATTATTCGTTGAAAATATAGACATATACCTAGTTGGAACCATTGGAGATACCATCACCCTCGCTAGAAAATTCAAGTCGCAGTACATGTTGCACATAAAGGATGGGGACACAGACAATGAAAAGGAAATGATACGACTTCCAATGTTCATTCCTCTAACTTTTATTTTCTGATATATATTAAATTTAGTGAAATAAAAATTATAATATTCCATGTGATAGTTTTAATTGCTCGAAACATACAAACATTTATTTGGCTCAATGGAAGAGAAATTGAAAAAATAAAATTCCCCATGATGTTTCTTAAAAATATAAGCAAGGTGAGAGGTGTAAAAGACAAGCTCTTCCACACAACACAATCAACATTCATAAGAGAACACAAAACAAAAGTAGTAGAGGATCTGAAAAAACCAACTAGTTTAGCAAATGTTGTAAGTATACATTTACAACATCATCTACAAACTTCATACACAACAATATTAAAAATTTTATACACACATATATATATATATATATTGTTTAGCTAAGTCCCTTCTGCAATGTATATACAGGTTGACGTTGAACTGAAAGAAACAAATGCATATTCAACATCATTCGTGTCTGTCTGTAAATTCTACAACTCTCCTACAAGGGCATCTTCATTGATAAAATATGCAATGATCGATTGTATTAAATGTAATCAAATATGCCCTTTCACATATAAACACTACCTCAATGCTATTATCTGCATGATTGAAAACAATATTGTACAATGCATTGACAAAGTTCCTCTTCTATAGGATCTACTCCCTGGTCTAATAGACATGCCATACGAGATACATCGACACAAAAACAAAACACTATGTACATGTTACGTGACCTTCGAGTTCATAGTAAATTCACACTAAATGAAGACAAAATAGTCTTACATCTGGGAGTAAAAAAAAAAAAAAAAGGTATTACAAAAACTTGAAAACTAAATTTACTTATTAAATTAATTGACCGGTTTTACCTATTCATAAGGACAATGGAAATTCTCATAGCTTATCTTTCAACTTACATGATTTATTTTTTGTGCAATGACCATGTATGTAAAAAAAATCCGATTTGATTCATGCCTGTCTCTGCAACAATTCAAGAACAATGTGTAGCATAACAATATCCAATTACAGTAATTCCCCTACAACAAGTCAAGAACAATTTGTAGCATATAAATAGCCAATTGAAACTTTTGTTTCTTTTTTAAAAGTGTGGCAACACACCCTGTACCACAACCCAAAAAAATAATGGGTCTTGTGGCTTCTTAATTCTTCTTAGTCATAAAAAAACATGCACTCTCTACCTTGCGGCTGATACCTAAGTGATGTCCTTAACTGCAAGTTATATTACTATATAGGAATATATGTATGATAACGTTTTGGTCCATATCAATAATCTAATTTATCTCTATTTTTTTACTTGCTTGAAAATTTCAATGGAATTTCAGGGACGTTTTTATAAAGGTTGATTCTGAAATATTATACCATGTCTTCTTTCATAATGTGAATGTTTGTTCTGATTTAGGTTCTCTGTTCTCCATATAATTTTGTTGGAAGATCGTAAGTGATTTTATCAGATACTTTTTTATTTGGGCTACTAAAAAATTTCATGTCTTATTTTGTAATTCAGAAAAAATTCTACTCTAACATGTTTCTGTCATTTTAAATCATGTCTTCTTTCATGTATTTCTATATAGGATTAGGTGCTTTATTTTAATTTTGAATATTTTTTTTGTTAGATAATCCAAAATACAAATATCATAGTTTAATAAGTTAGAATAAAATGATTATTAATTTAGGATATTAAATTAATAATCTAGAATATTTTGGAGACATTTAGAAATAAAGTATTGTTGTAAAAGATATGACTCTAGAAAGGTGTCGTATCTTAGGCTCTAAATTAAGAGTATAGTTAAAAGATTGTTAAGATAACATTTATTGTAAATGGACACTTGTTTATTTAATAAGTGGTCCATAACTAGAGTTTGTTAAGACATTTAGCTTATATATAGCTCATTGCAAGAGTGTTAAGTTGTTCGGGTGTAAACTCTTGCAAATTCTCATATGTAATTCCATTTCCCATTTAATAAAAGTGTGTGTCTAAGGACACTTATGCCATTAGTTTTTGCAATATTTATCATATGACCATTAAATGGATAGTCATTTCAAACAAATCAAACACCATAATTATCCGTGGGAATGTATAGTTTTTTCTGGTGACACCTCATTGTCTAAGAGGTCTATTTTTGTAATGTAAAAATCATACAACCATTTATGAATGCTTTTACAAATTTTTATAAATATGTCCAAAAATATTATTCATCAAATTATTCAATAGGTTGGAGATTTTTTGGATCCAAAGTGCATAAAAAAATGTTTTTGGTGTCCATCCTTTGTCACAAAAGTTGATTTTCCAAAAACTAGTGATGGATGTGGATTTATCATTTGATAGTGTTGACTTCTGAAATTAGTGTTCACTTAATTCAATCTTTACAACTCTATATCCCTTTTGATACAATCCAAGAATATTTTCATATGAGATGAAGAATCTATGTGTAGGGACTTTTCTTGTATAATGGTCACATTGTTGAGTAGTTGATAAGCTATGCAAATTGATTTTGTTCCATTTCTCTTCCTCACTATTATGTTTAAATATTCGAGGATACATCGATATTAAAAAAAAGATTTGGTTTTGATATTTTTCCCTGTAATATCCCCAAATTGGCTAGGCTGGGATATTATAATCTTCCATGCAATTATGTTATTTCTGGTTATAATTTTTCCACAAACACTTTGCATTCATTCTATTAAAAGGCATTTCATCAAACATATTGTAGGCAATCTAGATACATATGGATAGAAAAAAAACAGATGGAGTATTTTATTATAAGTGAATATCTGAACACCACCATGAAAAATCTTTAGTGGACAACAACTACAAATGTGTAATTTTTTTGAAATTTATTTTCCATATTGTTTAAAATCAAGAATCTTTAGATGATTTTGACAATTTTTATGATTGGGTAATTATAAAAGCCTAAATTATAGCATGTTTGGCACCAAATGTTTTGGTTTGAGTTTCATTTTGCTAGAAATTTTCTTCGTATCTAGGTTTAATGTCCTTTTCATATTGAAATTTTTTGTTTTTTATTTTCTATGTTTCTCAGATTTCTTAGGACATTTGGTGAATCTTTCTGTTTGGTGATTCTAAAAACCTAAATTATGGCATGT
Source organism: Picea glauca (assembly GCA_000966675.3). NCBI lineage: Eukaryota > Viridiplantae > Streptophyta > Pinopsida > Pinales > Pinaceae > Picea > Picea glauca. The sequence continues at coordinate 122,243 of JZKD02S1602518.1, forward strand.
TTCACACTCGGTGTTTGGGTTTGAGTTTTTATTTTTTCATATTTTTGTTAGAAACTTTATTAGTATTAGAGTTTAATTTATTTTGCATGTTGAAACTTCTTAGGGTTTTAACTTTTTATTTTTCATAATTGAGAGTGGATCAAGAGAGTCAAACATGTGACCTCCCCAACTTCGGGGGAAAGATCTCACATGTGGCTCATGATTGATCCAATCGTTGAGACTACAAAACTCCTTGTTATTTAGGTTTACATTCTTTTTTGTGTTAAAAAATATTATTTTTTAATTTCTTGTTCATATGGCTTAATTGATATTTTTGGGAAAAGTTTTAAATTAAGTGGTTTAAACCTATTTATATTCATATCCTTGATAAGAATCCTAGGTATTATTTTTTGTCATTTATGGATTAATTTTGACAACTTAAATCATGCCATACACTAACTTGTAATATAAGTATTTTCTTTAGGTTTTCTCATATTTAGATTTTTTTTATTGAAATCTTGATTGAGTTCAAGTTTGCCTCACTGTATTTTGAAATTTCATATTTCATTTTAACCATGTTCCTAGATCATTTGTCAATAAGTCTAAGTAAGAGAAATGTTGGTAATTTCCATAGTGTCGTATTTTATAATTTTGAGTTTCAAGGTTTTGTAAATTCATGCATTTCAATGCTCTCAAGTGTAATATGAAACATGAACAAATGAAACTTGGTTAGTGAGTGAGTACATGATTACTTCTCCTTTGTACATTTTTCCTTGTTGTTGAGGCTTGTATCATGTTAATTTTATATGGTACCACTTCAATTAACATTTAACTAGGGGTTGAGAAATGATAAATCTTCTACAAATACTGCCTTCTAGACATAAGATTACAGGAGAACTAAACCAAAACTATGTTGGTCCCATTGGAATAGAGATGTAACTACCAATGGTGCACTTTGGAAGCTATTTATTTTCTTCTATTGATCTTCAAATTCTCGAATTTAATGGATTTGCTCATTGTTGGGGTCATAGTTTTATAATTTGTAAGGAATTATTTTTATCTTCACACCATATGGATCTGTAATATTGTTGTCCTCATACAACAATTTGTAGTGACATTGTTCACCACACTATGCACTTTTCTAGAGCCCATAATATTACCGATTGTATCTTTCCGACAACGTAGAGACCCACTTGTAATTGTTAATGATGTGCACCCATGTTTATTGATGAAGACCAATTCTGGGGGTCATGAAGATAAAGTTATATATGTACGATCTGCAAACTTGTGGATTATGGACCCACAAAATGGACTGGTCATGTCCATAACATCAATAAACACAAACGATCTCCTTAGGTTCGACACTCTGGATTTTAATGGAGCTCTTATTCACACTATTCAGCTGTGAAGTTCTTAGGAAATCCTCCCTTATCGAGCACCCATCTCATGTAGATCCTGTGGTCCCTCCCGACACCTCGTCCCGTCCTATACAAATCAACGTCGAAGGCTCAAATCTAGGAACCTTTGCATTAACACCAAGATATAACTTCCAGTTGTTGGATCCTTTAACATTGGAGCCCAATCCATTATCCTTGGAACCAAAATCTATGATCTTGATATTAACATCGAAGGTAGTTTACCACATGTAATAGTGGTTTTAACTTGTATTCTTGCCGGGGGTTCAAGTAGTGGTTTTCAAATCCAGTTTGAGACCACCCTCAATCATACTATCATGACACATGTCCCTCCCTTTTTACCCTGTGATCTAATTGCGCTTGGTCTCCCCTATTTAAACATCAGACTAGTTACCCATGTGCAATGATTAAGGATTTTTTATCTCTCATTTTGATGCATGGTTAAATATCCACCTCGATCACATGACATTAACTAAGAACTTGATTGGAACCTCCTTATTGAAAATCAAAATATACAGTCTACCCAATGTTCCAATCTAATCCGATAAATTAGAACCCTGCGACGAAACCATTTGATTGGCATGTCGGTGTATTGGGGTTTCAGTGATCATAACCACTTGGCTACTGACTAACGATATGTATTGAGGCCAATAATGTAGTAAGATGAAACTTTTCCTTAGAATCTGTTGATGGCCAAATATGACCATATTCAACATTGGGGATATCGCCCGGTCAGGGTCCCAATTAAACCCTTTTCTGTTGAAATGGAGATTCTAACTGGGTCTATGGGTCTCCAGTTACTTGTGTCCTAACCTAAGTTCAACGAATTTAATCTATATGTATATATCTATATATGTATATATATACAACTTTCTATCTACTAATGTATAATGTTACTTATTTTTTCAACAAACAGAAAGAAAGGGATCACTCTCTTGTGGCATGCTTACAAGAAAGCAATCCTAAGGATGAAACAAGGGCTCAACTACACCACACTAGATTTCCCTCCTACAAAAGAGACTTTATGAACTAAATAAAAATGAAGATTAATCCTGAGATGCAAGAAAGAAAAAATAAAATTTAATATATTCTATATTTATTAGGACAAGATATAGATCTCATCCAAACCAAGAGCCAAGTGATAAAAATAAATGGGAGAGGACTGATATGGAATTCAACATTAAGATTTACTTGCAAATCATAGAAACAGTCCATATGATTTGCAAGTTATTCACACGGACATGTAATGTAATGGCTTAAATAAATAGTTATTTAAGTCAACCAAAACATATACTTAAACTCAATAAAATAGATTCAATTCAAAATCTACTATCATATTGAAGAAATAATTCTTTCAATGCAACAATAATTAAAACAAAACAAGATTACAATTAAATGATAAATAATTATCATTAACTACAATCAAATTTCCATGAATCTATAATCTAATTCTTATTTGAAATATTTTCCTCTCTGTAAATATAGCTTTAAGAAATTAAAGATTCAAATCAAAATTGAATTAACAAGAAGAAGCAACAACAAATTCAAAACCCTGACATTTGACCTTTTTCACTCAGTCTTGGCTTTGTTTGACCATGGACGCTTTGTTTCCCATGTTGGGGGAGCATCCATACTCCTTTTCCAACAATGTGGGAGCATATTGGACACCCTTCCCACCTCTTTTGGGGAGAATCCATGCATATTGGGTCAAACTCCATGATTTTAGAGGGAATCTTCGAGGAAGTTCTGGATAGTTCTTGGTTTGTTTTCCTGTTTTCATCAAGATATGGTTCGCGTTTTATTCCATACTATCTTGGGAGAAAGTGTAACCATGAAGATAATTCATATCCCACCTTATCTTCAACTACACTCCTCATTTATCCTAGTAGTTATCCCTTCCTGCATCTATATAGCCAGGGCATTCATAGTGAGGAAGGGGAGGGAGAAGAGGAAGTACATCAAACCTATGATCTTATTAAGGAGAGCCAAAAAAAACATTATGGGAATAATTTGAGTTGGATTCATGTTCAAGGGTTGGAGAAAGAATCTTGAAGGATTGTAGCAACATCTAATGGTTGTAAACTTCTTGCTTTTAATTGAATAAAATAACTTGGCCTATTTCTCTTAAACTTTCTTATTCATTTCTTGTCTATTTGATCACTGTGTTTAAGTTATCAACTAGTAGGGTTCCTATTACTTAATCATATATAGTAGTAGGAGAAGGTTCCTTTGTTCTTGTGAGATTGAATTCATGAGGGTGCTACTTGAATTAGAGCTCAACCGCTGGAGTGAAGAGGAAGAACGTCATAAATCAGGTACACACACCTTTTCTCCTTTTCTTTTAACCCTCCGGCAATAAAATATAATGGTTAGTTAAGAGGATGTTAGTGTCCACTTCTTAGATTTTGTCTCATTTGAAGGAAACCCAAGTGAGGGGAACTCAACCTATCCATAGGGAGAGAATTCTTACAACATAAAATTGTCGAGTCCACTAGGGATATGACTTCCAACCTCACATGCTCTTGCAATATTTCATTGTGACATTGAAGGGTAAGACTGTTTCATTCAATATCAAAGTAGTTGATGCACCTCTGTATTACAATTTGTAACTTGGTCATAGTTGGTTCTATGCGATGATTGTCATCACATCTATAATTTTTCTTTTCTTACAATTTCCCCATCAAGGAAAAATTATAAGTTTTGACCAACTGGACTATATAACTCAAAATATCTGCAATGTTGCGGTGAATGATGTCCCTTTTATAGGAAAATGTAGTCTTGAGAGTGTAGGAGTAGGTCTCCTTAATGATTCCTCGCTCATGGGGTTTTTTCCTTTACCTTCTCCTACCACTATGTAGGTTTCCATGTTAAATATGATTTCAACTCAGGTGTGATAATCCCTAGAATCATATGATCCTTTGGTAGAACCTGATCTCGATAAGAATATTTCTTTTCCTATGTCAAGATCATTAAAAAATGAAATGGATGCTCATGATCACAGTTAATTGTCTCTATCAAGATGGTTAAAAAATAAAATAGAACCTCACCCATTAGAATCAAGTCTCACTCTAGATCAAATACTTGAACCTTATTTTCCTCCTCCTAGTGAAAATTTTCCCATTAGTAACTAGACGCCTAAATGAGTAAAGAAAAAACAATATTGGAGGAAACGACGCTTGGGGGGCAGGTCTCCAGCCTTTAGGAATCATTTTGGAGTGAACCCACTAGTTTCTATCATGCAATTTGGGGGAAAAACACCTATAGAGAGACACGCTGCTAGGATTGATCCTCACTTGGGGGTCGTTCCCATCATAACATAATAGTCTTTTCTAGAATGAGCATAGTCTTTGTTCTTTCTCATGCTCATAAATACATGAGAATAGTTTAATGAGATCATTATTTTTTCTTTCTCATGCTCGTTAAAACATGAGAATAGGTTACTGAGTATATGTTTATCTCTTTTTTGGACTCGTAAAAGCTATACAAAAAATAAACTCTTTAGAGTCTTCTTTAATCTCTTTTCAGACTCTCGAAACATGAAAATATTGTCGAGTGAGGTTGTTTCCTTTCACATTCTCTAAAAGGATTAGAAAGGGAATATTTCAAGTGATATTTTACCCCTTTTTCGGCCTCTTTAGACTAATTACAAAAAATGCATACTCTAGTCAAGAAAAATTAGAAGAGTTCTCCTAGGTTTCGTTTTATACTTTTTTAGACCCTGGAGACTAATTTTACGAAAAAGTCCATTATGGAGTATTCTTTATCAAATATTTTTAGACTCTCAAAATATGAAAAGATCATCGATTTGTATTTCCTTGGACTTGTACAATATACAAAAGGAAGGACCCATATAGGAAAAAACCCTTCCTTCTCCAGGTTCGTTAAACATGTGAATATGGGACTCATCGAAGATGAGTTAACTAAGAATTTGTTATCCTCCTTGAGCTTGCTAAAAAACAAAGAGGTAATCGCCTATCTAGATGGGGGGAAATTTTAGAAGTGGGTCAAGTATTTTACTTTTATGGAAGTTTTTGTCACCCTTGAACATGACAATTATTTGTATCTTGGGTTTATCTCTTGTCTCTGTGCCATTTGAATCCCATGTGTCATCATACTCTTTTGACTCCTTCAAAATAGAACCTTTGGTTATTGTCAGATTCCATGTGTCGTCAGAATATTTCGACTACTTCGAAAAGATCCGTTAGTTGTCGTCACATCATAGTATTTATCATTCATTCCCTATTGAGTCAATGATTCCAAGTTATTCATTGTGCCTCCATATGTTCAAGGGAAGTTAACCTCTACATTTTCACCCATGTGTTAGTTCACTATCATTTGATCCATCACTTTTCATCTCTATCCTTATTTGTTTCATGTAGATGATGGGGGATACATCATGACCCTCCTTTAACGAGTCTATTCCTGTCGACTTCAACACATTATTTGGGAATTAGACTTAGAAACCAATTATTACCTTGGATCCTGCATGCCTCAATGGTAGGTGTCCTCATTTTCAAAAGTGGTTTTACATCATTGACCTCTAATCGAATGATTCCACAAAGTGTTTGACTTCATATAATTGATTCACACTTGTTGGATTGTACTAGGGTACCTTAGGAGTCATTGAAATCACTGATGATTTCTCTTGTGCTTGTTAACAATATACATTATTGACCAGTAATCAAGTGGTTTCTACCATGTTCAACATCAAGAAATCTATTCACATGTATAGATTCGTATTATTCTAGATCGATATTGAAAACCCTTGGGGGGATGTTTTAGTAAGCACTGATTTTGGTTATTTGACTTCCCCAGGATCCGATGGAGATTATGAAGTTTTAATATATATTGTGACATATATCCACGTTGTATTGGTCTATGGCTATGTTATGTCATGTTGTATCTCCACTGTGTACAATCTCATGGCTACATTTTGATCGATTCATGGAAACATGGATCCACATTGTATGTTCGGTGGACATATCCTTAGTCATTACTTTCATGGATCTGTAGTGTATTGTTCGACAACCATGCTTTGAGTTATATTATTACGAGTATGGGTATTCCTACCTCGGGGATGATATTTTTATATTGATGAATGTTTTCTTTCGTTTCAGACAGGTCTTCTGACTTCAGTTCCTTGATTCCACATTTTGACGAAGTGTTTCGACCATCATTTTTCCCCTATGATATCACACTTTAGGGGGCATCTTTTATACACCATTTTTCCCACTTTGCTAAGTGTCATAATTTTTTCACTTCACTCTGCTCGGTGTCATTAGTGTCACAAATTCCATGGTCCATTATGTTAAGTGTCAAAACTTATTTTTCGCACTTTTTCTAAGTGTGGACACCTCAACACCATGCAAGAATGATCCATTACATTCCCTTGAGCATCAAGAAGAGGAAAATACCTTTCAAAACCCTGACATTTGACCTTTTTCAGTCAGTATTGGCTTTGTTTGACCATGTATTCTCCCTTTACCATGCTGGGGGAATTTCCATACTCCTTTTCCAGTGATATGGGAGCATCCTAGATGCCTTTTCCTCCTCTCTGGGGGAGTGCCCATGCAAATTGGGTCAAAATCCATGATTTTAGGGGGAATCTTCGAGGAAGTTTTGGATAGTTCTTGGTTTGTTTTCTTATTCTCATCAAGATATGGTTTGATTTTTCTTCCATCCTATATTGGGAGAAGGTATAACCATGAAGATAATTAATATCCTACCTTATCCTCAACTACACTCCTGGTTTATCCTGGTAGTTATCCCTTCCCGCATCTATATAACTAGGGAATTTAGAGTGATGAAGGGAAGGGAGAAGAGGAAGTACATCAAACCTACGATCTTATGAAGGAGATCAGAATTTTTTTCTCACATGTATAAATTTTGATGCCAAATTTGATTTTGTGTGGTATTTAGATAGTGGTTGCTCGAATCACATGATAGGATACAAAAATATTTTGTAAATTTAGATGAGAGTGTGAAGGGGAAAATAAATTTTGACAATGATATTGAAGCATAAGTAATGGGAAAAAGTACCCTTGTCATAAAAGTCAAGAATGAAAGTATTATGTACATATACATGATACTTTGCTTGTTCCACGTTTAAAGCATAACTAGATTAGCATAGGGAATCTAAATTCTAAAAACTAATAGATTGTTTTTTAAGAAACATTTTGTAATATTTTTAACAACAATGTCCTTGTCGCCAAAGTTCCTATGATAGATAATAGGATATTTTTGTTAAGTATGGAATCAAGTGTATCTTGATTGAAGTTTTTGGTTGATGAGTCTTGGTTATGGCATAAGAGGTTTGGGCACCTTAATTTTTTTATCTCTTTCCTTCATGCAAAATAATAACTTGGTAAGAGGTTTTCCTCGATTCACAGAGCTAGATAATACTATATGTGAAGGTTGTGCAATAGGAAAGAAACATAGATACAACTTTTCCCAACATCATTTTATGGAAAATGAACCTTTGGAATTAGTACATGAAGATATTTGTGGCCCTGTGTATACTTTATCTCTTGGGAATAATATGTATTTTCTTCTCTTTGTAGATGATTTTTCAAGGATTTCTTGGGTCTATTTTTTAAGTGATAAGTCTCAAGATTTTAGTTTCTTTCAAAAATTTAAAGCACTTGTTGAGAAGGAATAAGGATACTACTAAAAGTATTGAGAATCAATTGAGGTGGATAATTCACCTATAATGAATTCAAATAATTTTTCATCTTACATGGAATCAAGAAGGAGTTAACTACTACATATACTCCTCAACAAAATGTAGTAGCAGGGAGGAAAAATAGAACAATTGTAGAGATGGAAAAACGTATGATAAAATAAATGTGTTTGTCAAACATGTATTGGTAATATGCAGTTCATACAACTACATATATCCTCAACATAATTCCTATGAACATGGTAAAAAAATCTACTCCTTGTGGAACTTGGTTTTGTAAAAAACCAACTATTTCTCATCTAAATTCTTTTTGGTCTACATGCTTTGTTCACATTCGTGCACAACAAAGACAAAAATTAGATGGGAAATCAATGAAATGTATTTTCATTAGATATTTATAATAAAAAGAGGATGATATATGTTATGATACACTTACTAATAATCTTTATGTTAGTAGAGATGCGATCTTTGATGAAGGGGGAGTTTATCTTAAGAATGAACGAGAAGATAAAGTGATTACTCCACATATTGAAAATTTAATTTTTGATAACAATGATTATTCTTTGCAACCCTCTACTATAAGAAATACAAGATCACCTTCAAGGAGTTCTCCATCAAAGGAATATTCATCTTCTCCGATAACAAGATATCATGTTGATACACAAGAAACACCTCCATCTAATCCTCCTAGAAAACAAGAAGTTTGAAGGAGATATATGATGCAACTAGGTATGTTGGTGATAATTTTTCTATTTTTTCTTTTGCCCATGTAGAACTTTTAATTTCAAAGATGCTTGAATTGATGAGCCATGGGTGAAAGTCATCGAGGATGAGATGTCACAGATTGAAAAAAAATGATACATGGATAGTTGATTTTCCTCATGGAAAATTCACTATTGGAGTAAAGTGGATTTACAAGATAAAATTTAATATGGATGGAAGTATATCAAAGTATAAGGAACTTTTACCTACAAAAGGATTTGTGCAGCAAGAAGGTATTGACTATGAGAAAACATTTGCTCATGTAGAGATAATTGAAACTGTAAGAACTTTTATTTCCATTGCATCTTAGTTAAAGTTAACCATTTATCAAATTGATGTTAAATCTTCTTTCTTAAAAGGATATTTGAAGGAATAAGTTTATGTTGAACAACCTCAAAATTTAATTTCTAGAGGTAAATAAGATAAGGTTTATAGTCTTAAAAAAGCTCTTTACAGTATTAAACAATCCCCAAGAGCTTTGTACTATGGAATTGATAATTATCTTCATGATCTTGGATTTGATAAATTTCCGTGTGAGAGTACCATGTACAAAAAGGTTGTGGGATTATATTTCATCATTGTTTTCTTATATGTAGATGAATTAATTTTTATGAACACCTCATTCTCACTTGTGAAGGAGTTCAAAGAGGTAATGAAATTTGAATTTGAGATGTTTGATTAAGGACAAATATAATTAATTTTGGGTATGTAAATCAAATAAATAGCTGCATGTAAATCCGTTGGTCAATCCAAATATGTTGAATACTTTTTGAAGAGGTTTAACATGCAAGGTTGTAAACTTGTGAGCACTCCCTTAGTTGTTGGGAGTAAATTGATGAAGGAAGATGAAACTCCACTTTGTAATGCCACTCATTATAGATATCTAATTAGAATTCTTATGTATCTGATAGCCACTATACCAGACATCATGTTTTTTGTGATTCTGGTTGCTAGGTTCATGCACTAACCTCATGATTCTCATTTGCAAGCAACCAAAAGAATCATCAAATATGTAAGTGGTACCATTTTTTTTGGATTATTTTATAGAGCTACTAAGGATTCCAATGTTGTATCATACCTATATGCAGATTGGTAAGGTATCTTGGGTGATCGAAAGACTACTTCAGAATATGCTTTCTTGTTTGGAGGAATTCTTATTTCTTGGAGAAACAAAAAAACCCACTTTTTATCTATCTACAATTGAAGATGAGTATATTACAACATCATCAACAAGTACACAAGATATTTGGATGGAAATACTATTTTAAGACTTGGGAATGAAAGTTAATAATCCCATCAAAGTCTCACTACTATAAATGGACAAAATTTATGATGCCCTATTGTCATACCCCCGACGTTTGACGTCGCTCAACCTCCACTTATGAGGGCTCAACAGGAATCGGAAAATATCTCGTGGTTTTTCTAATGTTGGACTATCATCGGTATTCCGACTCCCTAACGTCTGACGACCAAAGACCTTTAAAAATTTAATTTCAAAGGACAACCAGAAAACTACCGACGACGTCCGTCAGTATACTGACGAATATTTCGACACTATCTCACCAACATGACCGATGAGCGTGTTATATTTCCGACACTTTGTTGGGAGTGTTTCCTATCAGAAGTCCGATCTGTAGTAGTTGGAAGATCGACGGACCTGAATATCTAAAAAAAAAAAATTGTTGAAAAGAGGGAGGCATTATTTTTCTCAAGTTCATAAAAGGCACAGAAGGTTTCTTCAACACTGACCAGGCCATTCTGGTTGCCAAATTCTACAAGATACTGGAGAAAATCATCGGTTGTCTCAAGCTTCAGCAAAGGCAGAGATGGATTGGTTGTTGTAATTGGAAATGGGGCAAAGAAATGGCATGGAATTTATCAAAAGATGATTCTATCAAGTAATAGGGAAAATAAATGGCATGGAATTTATCAACATTAGTCCCTCATGCCTGCATAAATGTATTGTCCATGTTCATACCAAACCAAAATTTATTCACTTGTAGCACCTATGGGATTCACAAAATGGGTTTAGTAACTCTAATCATATAGTCATACCATTTGTTGAAAGTGGCCTCATTGAATGCAAAATTCTTAGTGTCCTTCCAACTCTTCCAAGCATCAAATTGCAATGAAAGAATTTGTTGATAGGGCATGGGATGAAGTTATCTTCCCTACAAGGGATTCCATTTCCACATCCCAAAAGCAACCAATGGATAGCCAAAGATGAATTAGGTGGATTATGTGTGGGGATTAGCACATGCTTGAAAGACTTCATTTATTAATAACTTAAACCATTTCAATTTAGTTCCCTACACACATAATTTAGTGACAAATTGGGCATCCAGGTTGAATTATTCCTTGGTGTATTTACACATGATATGGATTGCAATCAACTAGCAAGCAAAATGGCCCTCTGGGTTAATAATCAATGAGATGATGACACCAAAACCTCCCCTATATGTACCATACTTGTGATATAGGCTAGGTTCATCCTTATTGCGACCATGCTTCCTCATAACTTGAAATGCATGGGAGACATATTCCCCCTCCATAGAAAACCTTGTTAAATTGTGTACATCCTGCACATGTATAGGGTATTCCCATTCAATCCATATTTAATGCCAAAGACCAACAAGTCATGCAACACCACAAAATTATATTTACAGAGAGGTTCAAACATAGGCTTCCAAACTATGGCAATGTCACTAGACTCAAATGCAATGTAATCAAGATAGGCTCCATGTCTAGGAACAAGTAATCATTAATGAAGTTTTTGTTGACCAGTTTCATTGTCTCAACCTTCCAATGCAAATCCTATAAAAATTCAACTCTCAAATCATAGAAATCTATTGGAACTACTTCTTTTTTTCACAGTGTAGCTTTCAAAGCCAAAACCCTTCTTGTTAATGCCTTACAAATCTAATAAAAATAAAACTATATTTTATCACTCTAAACTCTACAAACTCTCTCCAGTGCTTTACCCTTCTTGTCAATGCCTTACTATTCATATTTTGCCAAGAACAATCTGTTATACCAAGCAACATTCTTCAGAAAGATCCTCTTCTAATTTCTCAGGTGAAAAATCAGTTGGCTTTGGTTGGAGAATTCCCTTGTCTTGTATAGGTCTCAACCATGGACACTCTGATTTTACGCCTGAGAAATTAGAAGAGGAGATTTTTGGCAGAATTCACTTTTCTTGTATAGGTCTCAGCCATGGACTCTCAGGCTTAAAGTGCTTTAAAACCTGCATACAACAATGACCAAATTACTTCAATTGTCACTAAACAAATTCAATAGCTAAATATTGTCTAACCTTCAATATATAATTAAACAACTTATAAGTATTTAAAAAAATACATATCAATCCTTATGGGTATGAGGAACAATATCACATCCCAGAAATTGTACAAAAAATTGCAATGGAGGCTAGTTCATATTTTGTCGGAATTACATATTTAGACCCAGGAGAATCAAAACAATGTTTAGTATAAAATAGAATTAGACGCACTACAACTTGATAGCCTTTTGATCCCAAATCCACTTTTCTGTGAGTCGATATTAAAACTCTTGGACGGGACCGCCAATGAAAAACATAAGAGGATTTAAAAGATAAATA
>JZKD02S1602518.1:141539-156909 GCA_000966675.3 Picea glauca
GAAATTCGGTTCGAATTAACTAATTTATAGATTCGTCATCATCGAAATTCCGACGACTATAACCCTAAATTAAGGTTGACCATTTTGAACTCAATGACCATTATGTTGACCTACAAACGGCTATATTAAAGTGTCGGAACTGGGCGACGTACTTCTGACGAACTTAGAAAACGTCGAAAATCTGACGTTATCGGGACTAATTTAAAAAAAAACAGTAAAATTTCATTTTTTTTTTTTATTTCGACAAAAAAAATGATTTTATCACAATCGTTGTAATAGTTCGTCGATTTTTTAGGCTATATGTAATAGTGTCTATTGTGGAAATCAAGGCACAATCTCCATGACCAAGAATCCTATATTTCACAGTAAGAGAAAACATGTTGATAGTCAACATCATTTCATTCAAGATCTTGTACAACAACAATTCATCTCTTTTGAATTTTGTCGATCTGAAGATCATCTTGCAGACATTTTTATTAAGGCTCTTCCAAATGATAAATTATAAAATCTTATATTGTTGTTGGTAATTAAAAAACTTGACATCAATGGGGAAATTGAAATATTTGATGCCTAGTTTTTAGGAATTCCATGGACATCTGGATAGGTTGTTGAACTCCATATGTGAAGTCAAAATTACCAAGTGTTTGGGTGAACCTCCCATGATGTTTTTCCTCATACGGAAAAACCGAGTCCTCACATTGTTGTTGGGCGTTATTTAACCTAATTAAGTTGTTCTTAGTCTCAGAGAGGAGGTGTAGAGGCTCAAAACATCTTGTCATTTAGATATTTTATTTTTGTCTTACAAAGTTGTGTTGTTGTGGAATTTTTATTAGAGTACTATTGAGTGTTGTTGTAATGTTTTATTGGAAATAGAGTTGTGTTCCCAAAATCGTGTTGTAGTGAGTTTTATGCAAATAGAGATTTCATTTGCCTCACAAATTTTGCTGCAACATTTTTATTATGTTCATAGAGTGGTGCTGTAATTTTTGTTTATTTAAAATAGAGCATTTTTTCATCAATACTGAGCAAGTTTTTTGGGAATTTCTTATCTGGACAAGATTTGAGTTTGTTGGGTGTGATTTAAACAGTAATTTAAATCCATTTTTCTCATTTCTTTCAATATGAGCCAAGGGCGAACATTGATGAAGGGAGAGGAGGATCATTGTCAAATTGACCTCATATTCAAGGACGATGAGAATCCAAATATTTATGCATGCTTGTAAGTGCAACAGATCTCAAATTGTGGTTCAAGTTTAGCTCTAGTTTTTAATCTTCCCACCAAAGTGTATAATTGAGAGTCTATATTTTTTAAGGTTGAAAAAACTAAGTTTGTTTTATATGTAACATGAAAATAATGTTCTTTCTAAATTTATCAAAAAAATTGTATCCAACCCATTAAAAAATATCAAAATTCAAGACACTCTAGAATAGTTCGGAGGCATAGCTTTGTTTATCAAACTATTCATGAGTATTTGTATTAGTGAAATACTCTACACATTGTATACATATTTATATCAGTAGATTACTCAATACATTTATGAATATCTTGGTATTTATAAACTAGAGTTTATATCATGAATAAAATATTTTACATTTATTATAGAGGGAAGAGTGACATAGAGAACAGTTTGAAAAAGATAATATTTTCACAAATTATGGAAAGAAAGATGATTTCTTGATGGAATGATGTTTTTTTATATGAAGTAAGGTGTTGGTGTTGTGTTTGTGAGTAAACAAATTGTTAGAATATGTAACTACTACTTGTATTATGTGTGATCATATTTGAGGTTTCTATGATTATTGGTCATGATTAGGTAGAGTTGGTCTCTAAGTAGAGTATGTTTCCTAGGTTGTACGAGGTGGCTAATCATTAGATATAGTCGGATTTGTGAGATTCTCTCCAACTAATGCATCCTAGAATGATGTGAGGTTGAGATATTAGCTCAAATTAGTAGATTGAGTGATCAGGGTAGATTTTCTATCCTGGTATAAAATGTGTTGTATTTATATGTATCATTACATTAATTAATTCAATAGAATGCTAAATGCATTGTTTGTGTATTAAAAAAAACATACATTTATTAAAGAGTATAAATTGAATAGTGAGTTCTGATGGATATGTGCACAAAAAAATAGAGTGCTAAATGGTGAACTATACCACTACATTTATAACATAGGGGATGCCTTTGCACAACCTGCACTTTATGAATCTTTTTTGGCTTACTATTATTGAGGCAATACCATGTGGTCTTCTGTAACATGTATATGTGGAGGTCCGATAGGGATTCCATCTATGGCAACTTTGAGGGAATAATTTAAAATTAAACTTTGTTATATCTTCGACTTTATCAAATGAAAATATTCACTCAAAGATGATTAATAACATCAAAATTCTTCTCATATTCGAAAATAGTTTTTTCAAAGTTTTGGAAGACAACAACGATCTTTATTTTGATTGTAGATTTTGTGAATCCAACGAGAAATTAACGCAAGAAAATTATTGGTTTTTCTCTATATTCATTAGATGAACAAAATTTGCAATCCAATTAAGTTTGGGTAAACAGAACTGATGATTTCTAAATAGTAAACAAACAAATTCATAAATATTTGACAACCGAACTTTGATATATCGACATTTTTTTATAAGAAAATCCTCTCTCTCCTCTCCCTATTCATCTTTGTGAATCTCTTAAGTATGTTGATGAATCATTTATGTTAAATGAAATATTCCAGATATACTATAATATGCAGAACAAAAATATTGAGAAATAAATAGTGAAACAACAATGATATATCCAAAACAATATCAGAATAATACCAGAATAACACCAGAAAGAGAACCTTTATTAATGATGGCAATGTTCACTTTCCTCTTCAAGGGGGAAACCTCCAACACATCAAATATATATTACAATAATATCCAAGACAAACTTCACCCATGCTTCCTACACTTATTTATACTAATTCTACCTTCTAAGGAAACTTCTAGAGGAAGATATTTCTAGAAGCGGAAGCTTTGAATAGGTCTTCTTACATTGACTTATTCTCATTTATTTATTAGGCATTATTAACTAATGTTGGCATTTATTACATAGAAAACATATCTTTCTAACTAATTACCCATGGAGAGGGGTTAGGATTGGATCCTAACATGCCCTAGTCATACAAAAGCATCCTTTTCCTCAAGGCTGCAGGTGTGGAAACTGTTGAAGTATGGATGTTAGTTCCTAGGTCGCATCATTCTGGTGATGTTTCCTACCACTTGATCAACACTTCCTTGATGGTTCGGACATGAAACTGACATTCTTGGTTGTTGAGGAATGCTTCATGTTGGAGCCATAGGGAGCCCTATTCATCTAATTCTGGGTGGATGGTTTGAACTCAGAAATTTTGTCCCGTGACTTTCTTCAGACAGGAAACATGAAACACTGTATGGATTTTGGAAGTAATTGGAAGAGCCAATTTGTAATCTACTAAGTCAATATGCTTGATGATATGGTAGGGCCCATAAAACTTAGGTTCCAACTTATGATGTCCTTTATATTTGAGAGATGTTTTCTTGTAAGGTTGGAGCCGGAGAAACACCTGATACCCTTCCTGAAAAAACCTTTTGGAATGATGTTGGTCAGCTTATTTCTTCATGCGATTTCGGGCCATGTGGAGGTTATCCTTCAAATCTGCAATATTGGTCGTGTGACCTTGCAACATGGTATCAATATATTGAAAATTGGATGTTCCTGGAAGATAGGTAGTGACTGTCAGAGGCCGTTGGCTATACATTTCTTCATATGGGTTTATTTTCGTGGTCGTGTGATAGGAAGTATTGTACCACCATTCTGCCAAGGGAAGCCATTGCACCCACTGGTGTTGTTTTTCTAAAGCAAAAAATCATAAGTAGGTTTCCAAAAATTTCTTGACCACTTCCTTTTAGCCTTCATACTAGGGGTGATAGGTTGTACTCATGTTTAGTTGGGTGACCTGCAATTTAAACATCTCTTGCCAAAAGTTTCTAGTGAAAGTGGGGTCACGATCAGATACAATAAAGGTTGGCATGACATGTAACTTGAAATTATGATCAAAGAAAAACTTGTGCAACAAGTGCCACTATGAAAGGGTGAGGTAAAGCACAAAAATGAGCATACTTGGATAGGAGATCAACCACCACCATGATGACCGATTTGTTCCCATCTTTAGGAAGGCCCACTATAAAATCCATGGAGGTGATTTTCCACATTGAAGATGGAATGGGTAGGGGTTGTATAATGCCTAACGACTTGACATTTTCACCTTTAGTACGTTGGCGCACCTCACATTCAGTGAAAAATTGAAGTATATCCTTCTTCATGCTTCCCAGAAAAATGAACAATGAGCATGAGAATGTGTCTTTTGGAAGCCTGAGTGACCTACAATGGCTGATGAGTGGAACTCTGTTAAGAGATGTGGCTAGAGTGTTGAAGAGGGTGATATAATCAGGAAATCCTTATATCAGAGAGTATTTTCCTTCTAGGTGTAGCCAGTGGGAGGATTAAGGTCGTCATGAAGACGTTGAATTATCCTCGAGATAGTTTGGTGTGTGAGCCACTCCTGACATATATCCTCAATCCAATTAGGGACTGGTAAGGATAAGGAAAAGAGGGAACCATCCTCCTCATGCTGTCATGACAAAGAATTGACCACTATATTGTCTTTTCCTTTCTTATATATGATTTCATATTCATAACCTAACATTTTAGTCAACCACTTGTTTTGTTCGGGGGAGGATAACCTCTTCTCCAAAAAATACTTCAGACTATGGTGATCTGTTTTGATCCTAAAATGGCATCCCAAAAGGTAGGGCCTCCATGTACTTTGTCCAATGAAATGCATTCTTCTTGAGAAGATTGGTCAAGGGCTTAGAAAATTTTCCATAATGGTGGACAAATTTCTAGTAATAGCCTGTGACACCAAGAAAACACCGTAGGCACTTTAAGGTAGTGGGTCACATCCACTCCTGCATATTTTGTATCTTTTTGGGGTCCACTTTTACTTTATAGTGACCCACAATGTGTCCCAAGTACTCCACTTCACTGGATCCAAAGGAACATTTGGTATTTTTTTACAAACAATTGGTTGTTTTGTAGAAAGTGAAGAACTTTGTCCACATGAAGAAGGTGGCTATCCCAGGTGTGGCTATAAATGAGGATGTCATCGTATAAAACCAAGACAAATTGTTGAAGGTAAGGTTTCAACAATTTATTCATAAGAATTTGGAAGGTAGATGGGGCATTGCATAGGCCAAAAGGAATGACCAAGAATTCATAGTTCCCTTCATGAGTTCTGAAAGAATTATTCAAAATATATGTCTCCTTCATCCTAATCTAGTGATAGGTGGAGCGAAGGTCAATTTGGTGAAGGAATGGGCCCCTTGGAGTTCATCCAACAGATCATCAATGACCAGAATGGGAAACGTTTATTTGATGGTCAATTTATTTAGGGCCCGAAAATCAGGACACATGCACCAAGTACCTTCTTTATTTAATACCATCACGACTGGTGAAGAATATGGTCTTGTACTATGGATAATTACACCCACCTTGAGTAATTCTTGTACCATCTTTTCAATTTCATTTTTTTAGCAAATAGATATGTGTAGGGTCTTAAATTGGGGGGTTCAATACTAGTAAGGAGAGGGATTCTATTATCATGTTCACCTCAGGAGGGAGGTAAGGTAGTGGATACCTCAAAGACCTTTGGGTACTTGTCCAAAATAAGTTGCAGTCTAGGAGGAGCTACTTGTGAGGCCTGTTCAGTGACCTGGATGGAATTAAATTGAGAAATCACACCATGGTAGCCTTTATTCAAAAAAAATTCCATCATGTGAGAGCTACTGATTTTAGGAGAGCCCACTTGTAGATCTTGAAGGGTATAGGAGTGAGCCTCATGGTGAAATCTCATATATAAGTCTTGATAATCCAGTGTGATTGGTCCCAAAGTGCGAAGCCATTCCACATCCAATAAAATATCACAACCACCCATGGAAATAGAGAAAATGTGGGTTTTCAAATGATAATCACCCATTTGGATTTTGAAATTTTCATAGCGGCCCCCACATTTCATAGTACCCCCATTAGCAATGAGAATATGGAAATTAGAAACAAGGAAGAAAAAACAATGGAGCTCTTAGGAAAGCCTTTGATGAATAAAATTATGGGTGCTACCACTATCAATAAATACCACCACTGGCCTATGTTTGATTTATCCCTTGATCTTCAATGTCTGCAGAGCTAAGATATCTAAAAGTGCATGAAGTGAAATGATCGATTCTAGTGATGTCGTAGGATTGACAACTGGATGTTCAACATGATCACCAAACTAAGCCTCCTCTAGGTCAAGAGCTTCATTTGATGGGATGTCTTCATAGGGGAAGGAAGTTGTTGCATCAATTTGGAAGAACTTTTATTCTATACATTTATGCCCTGGTGCATCCTTTTCATCACAATAGTATTAAAGTCCCTTCTTGCGTCGTTTATCCATTTAGGTGGGAGAGACCTTTTGGATCGTAAATGTTTGTGTTGGAGCTGGGGTGGCCCTTGGGCGAGGAAAATTTGAAAATGGAGCCTTCATGGATGGTGCCTGAAGGATGGTCTCTGCTTCCTTGGCTAATTGACATTCCTGTAACCAGGTAGTAGGATGATGCATACTCACATGAGCCTTGATGGCATCCTTTAAGCCACTCATAAAACATTCAAGGTAAAATTCATCAGATAATCCCTCAATTATTATATACAACTATTCAAATGTTGTGATGAAGTATGATACTGATCCAGTTTGATGTAGCTTTGTGAGCTTTCCCAAAAAATGAGATTCACGATAAAAACGAACAAAAATGACTTTAGTGAACATGCTCCAAGTGGGGAATCCAGGATAACACTTCTTACTCTACTGCCACCATTACCACCATTCTTGATCGAGGTATATAACCCCAACATTGATTTTGGTTTGATCATATTGAATATCATGGAGGACAAATTATTGTTCTATTTGAGACACCCACCTATCTGGGTTAGAACCATGAAATTTATGCATGTCAATTATGGGCACCTTATTCCAAGAGTGTGTAGACCCCCAAGGGGAGTGGGAAAACTGAGTATGTTCATGCTGGGAAGATTGAGGGTCAAATGGAATGTACTTAAGATTCTTACCCTTGAGGTTTTTCATCACCTCTTCTAGTTGTTGGGACATTTTTTGTTGGGATACCCGGATGGATTTAAGGTCTTCCTCTAGGGTTATTGTCCTAGATTCCAGGTTGTCGTCATTCTGGGAGTGGGTAGTAGGCATGGTGGAGGATTGGGTGGTAGGTGAGATGTCGGGAGGGAGATATGGGTCACAAATTTTGATAGGTACTAGGGTGATCAATGAAAAAGGAGGAATCCAATGGGATAGGTGTCAAATAAGGGTGTCTCAGAAAGGGGTGGGACTGCGGAAAAAAAGGATTAAAAGTGAAGGGTACCACTGCGATCAGAATGAAGAGAGGAATGCAATGGAATAGGTTACAAATAAGGGTGCTGACAAACCCCAATTTTTTTTTCCTATTTTTTTTTTACTCATGCGGAGTTATACTACGAGCTGAATAATATTGCAGTGTTGCAATGGCCAAATTTTCAACACAAATAAATGTGTAGGAATTTCACAACCAAAATGCAGGATATACAATTGCATAGCAATAGATTTGGTCAGTTATGTTGATTTTTCTGTCCCAATGGTTAGGATATTCAAGGGTTCTATAGAAAAGGGTTTTTCCTATGTTATAGCTCTCTCATATACATGCAGGGTCCAATAGTAGTACTCATCCCAATATCTCAGGGAACCAACTTAGGAGGCTGGATCATACCCTTAGCGATACTACCCAAATACTCAGGTACGAGAGAGTATCTTCCCAAGTATTGTTCTTGGTGACACTATAACAGTCAAGAGTCCAATGGGTTTATCTAAGGAGGGCTTCAGGATCCTAGGTTGATCCATATATAGGTGTTGTCTGATGTGCTACCACTTGAAGGGGTACCAATAGGGGTTACAAGGGTGGCAAACAAATGTGCGCTTAAAAGACACTTTTATTTCTTGCATGTCTGACTCCTCGACCACGGGTTATGTGCGTAACGACAAATTTATATACCTTAAAGACACCACAATACGTCTCTACCCTGGAAAAAAAAATTAACCCACAAGTACTACCTTGGAAATAGTTCTAATACCACTTGCAATATTCCAGATATAATATAATATGCAAAACATAAATATTGACAAATAAATAGCACAACAACAAGGATATATGTATAACAATACTATAATAATACTAGAATAACACCAGAAAGATGTTGATTAATTAGGTTGGTTGTCATTGATGTCAACCGTTGAAGAAAGTCCGGTAGCGAATTCTGGTAGCACAAAGGTTTGGGTAATGGAACCAATTTTGTTTGATGTATAATGGTATGAGTTTTGGTATATTTGAAGTTAATACTATTCTAGATTGATATTACATTTCATGCCATTTTTGGTGGTATGTGGAACGTCACATAACTCCTCACGGTTAGAGAGTTATGGCCATGTAAAGTTGGAGAACATTCATGAGTCATCTAGAAGCCCCAAAAGGTCAAAGTAGTTAAAGTGAAGTGAAAAAGTCAAAGATGATTATTTAAATAATAAAGTGAAGTGACAAAGTCAAAGAGGATTATTTAAATATAAATTGAAGTGACAAATTCAAAGAGGATTATTTAAATAATAAAGTGAAGTGACAAAGTCAAAGAGGATGATTTAAATAATAAAGTAAATGGAGAAATATCTAATTATGGAAAGTGGTTATAAGAAGGTTAACCCTAAAATGAGGAAAATGGGTTAAGTGTTCAAATGGCTATTGGATACATGGAAAAGTGGAAAATTGAAAAAAGTTGGACATAGGTGACTATGTGGACAAAGTGGCTATGTGGGTAAAGTGACCTAGAAGATTATTCTAAGGAAGCTACTTGGAGAGTATAAATAAGAGGCAAGGCTCTCTCATTTTAATCACACTTAAGCATATTGAATTCTACAGGTGACTTAGATAACCAAAGGATATCTAAGCCGAATTTCATAGGGAAGGTGAAGTAAAGAAGGCCGAAATTCAAGGAAGGATAAATTCTTTTGATGATGTTTTCTAAGGTATGTTATTTACAGGTCATCTCACCATTTTTGCAATAACGTTTTTTCTAGAATGACTTAGACCGTGAAATTGGGAGGCCATTGAGGAAACATATCCAAGTATATGTGGTACAAATTTCATCTTGTGGTTCGTTGTATATTTGGAGTTACACTACGTGGAAAATAGGGTTTGTGGCTAGTCCTCAAACTAGTCTAAAACATGTGTTTTGGGTAAAAATGTCATAAATTCTTCATAACAGATCCAAATTCAGTAATCCCAAATGTGTTAGTTAGAGTACAGTCTGTAGTATTTTGTATAAAAAATTTAGATCCACATAACAAATATTCCGTACGAGGCACACTATACAAGTTATCTCTCTAGACTAAGCCAAAATTCAACAAGGTATGCCATTTTTGCTATTACTCCTTTTCTGAGAGGTTTCGAGTAGTGAAGCCTGGAGGAATTGTATAAAACACATTGAAGAAAATTGTATACTATTTTCATATCTTTATTCATTGCAGGTACATAGTTATGATTATTTCAATTTAGGGTTGTTGACAAATCCAAAACTAGTCATGTGAGACTAAAGTAAAGTTTGAAGAAAATTCTAGTCTCTTGTTGTTAAAGTTAAGGAAGGTTTGTATGTTGAGGTATAGGTTGGTGCATGGTTGATGCACTTGTTTATGGTACAGGTCGATTACAGGTTGAGATACAGGTTGATGCATGGTTCAGGTTATTGGTACAGGTTTTTTCATGCGAGTTGATTGGTACAGATTTACAGTAGTATATCTCACAATGATAGTGTGGAAGTGGTTCCATCATTCTACTTATACGTCAGGGTGGTTGTACGGGGCAATGACACATGGTTGTATCCACCTTCCAGTTGTATCCGAAGAACATAGGGGGTTGTATCCTCCTTCTGGTTGTAGCCAAAGAATTCGGGAGTTGGATCCCCTCTCAGGTTGTAGCCTGAGAAACTAGGGGGTTGGAGCCTCCTTCCATTTGCAACTAGAAAACAAAGGAAGTTGGTGCTTCCACTGAATGTAATTCTTCAATACATATAAGAAAAAATATTATGTGGTTTTCTCCTGCTTTGGGTTTCCACGTAAAAACACTGGTGTACTGTGTATGTGTATGATTGTTCATTTGTTCATTGTTTATTTACTCTACAAATATTGGATGATAATGCTACATTGATATACCACTTGCATTATATGGTTAAAAAGGATTATATTTCTCTATTACGGATTCACCCCCCCTCTCAGTAATCCAACAATTAGTATCATAGCAGGTTCCTTCAGAAATCAGTTTAACCATTGAAAGGTAGATCATGGAGAGAAACAACATGTATAAAAATGGAATACCATAGTTTGATGGACAAAAGTATGCATTTTGGAGCATAAGTATGAAGACATATATACAGGAACAGGGATTTGAAATTTGGCAATCAATTGTAGATGAATACACAACACCAACAGTTACGTCGATAGATGACAAAGTATTGAAACTCAGTCAGAATAATTCCAAAGCCACAAATGCACTTCTGAATGGTCTTGGAGAATCAATATTCACCAAATTTGCACATTGTAAATCCACTAAAGAGATTTGGGACAAACTTCGAAATATTTATGAAGGAGATTCAAAATTCAAAGCAGCAAAGCTTCAAACTTACAGAGGTCAGTTTGAACAACTAAAGATGAAGGAAGATGAGAATATTGTAGAATACTTTTTACGAGTCGATGAAACAGTAAATGCAATCTTGGGATTGGGAGAAGAAATCAAAGAATATGAAATTGTTCAAAAGGTACCAATATCTCTTCCTATGAGATTTGACCCTAATATATCAGCACTAGAAGAAAGAGCAGATCTAAACTCAATCAGCATGGATGAACTACATGGAATATTCACAACATATGAAATGAGAACTGAACAGGAAAATCCAGACATAAAATAAGCAACCTTCAAAGCATCCAAAAGGTCAAAGCAAAGGGAAATAAAAAAGAAAAGGAACATAGCAGTAGAAGTGACATCTCGAAAGATGATGAAGAAGCAACCAACTTTGTTAAAAGATTGAACAAGGGAACTAACAACATGTATACATGTAATCTTCCTTTGATTTGTTTTAATTGTGATGGTATTGGTCATTTTGCTAACAAATGTCCTCATAAGAAAAAGAGAAATGATGAAGGTTACTCAAATAGAAAAAAAACATATAAAGGCAAAAGAACCACAAAGAAATTTTTCAAGAAAAGCTTATGCACCAAAGAAGACATCTCATCATCAGATGAAGATGAAGTCGGTGACAGTGAGACATAAAGAGTTCTTATCATGGTAGTAGAAGAATCTGATAAAGAAGACTCCGAAGAAGAATATGAAGAAGCCAAAGAAGAATATGAAGAGGTAGAAGTTGACTACCGAGAAGAATTGTTGTGTGCCATAGAAGTTATTAGAAGAGAAAAGAATAAAAACAAGAAACTACAAGAGGAACTAGACAAGAAAAAAGACACTCGGGAACTAGAACAAATGATCACAAATTTGAAGGTTAAAATTGAAGAAGATAAAAGAATTGAAGAATCACTCAAAGAATATCTAGAAGGAAGAGACAGGATCATTGGAAATTTGGAAGCAGAAATTGTCACATTAAGAAAGGATCTTCAAAAGAAAAATATGTAGAACAACTCAAAAATTTTGAATGACATTATCACAATTCAAAAACCTCATCATGACAAGTCCGGAATTGGATAGACAGAAAAGGGATCAAACTCCAAAAAAACAAAACAAGAAACATATCCAAAAAGTTATGCAGAAACAATCAAAGGGGATATGAAGGTCTACAAAGAAAATTAAAGGGACACTCCTCCACTGAGAAGATTCATATTTCAAAATCAACGATCGAAAGAAACATATAGGCCTCAAGAAGAAGAAGGATTCATAAGAGTACCTCCTTTTAGAAGATATTCAACTCCCAGGTATCAAACTATATTTTTTGGTTTATGTTATACATGTAATAATTTTGGACATAAAGTTGTGAATTGCAGAGTTAACAACTGGAACGTAAACAACTTTGAAAGTCATAGACAAAAGGGTTATCTAAGAAGGCCTAGTGAAACACAGAGAATAAGTTACAACATGTTTGAATCTTTGAGCACTGAAGTGGAATGCTACAAATATAACAATTTTGGACACATGGAAAAATATTGTAGAATGACAATCTCTCCTAGAGAACCAAAACAGAACAACAACAGTCACAGACAAGAACCTCATAAATGGACATGGATAAGAAAACAGAATCAGTATATCAATGAAGAATGCACTCTCTCTACAAGATAAGAAAAAGAAACGTGATTGGTATGTTGACAGTGGTTGTTCAAAACAAATGCCATGTGATATAGACATGTTTCTTACATTAATAAAGGAAATATATGGACCGTTCTCCTTCAGAAATGATGATTCAACTAAAATCATTGGAAAAGGAACAATCATAATTGAGAACAAGAATACTAAGGCACAAAATGTTCTACTAGTAGAAGATAAGAAACATAGTATTCTAAGTGTGAGTCAAATGTGTGACCAAGGTCATAAATTTACTTTCGATTCACAAAAGTACGAGATAAGAAAAGAAGGTTCAAGAAAATTGATTGCAACAGCTGCGAGAAATTCAAGCAACATATATGTATTAAGCGAAATTGGAAATTAAAAGTGTTTCCTAGGGAAGGAATATGAAAGTTGGTTATGGCACAAAAGAATGGGTCACACACATTTTGATAACCTTTTCAAAGTCATCAAAAGGGAAGAAGTTAGAGAAATGCCCCAGATCACGAAACCAACAAACACTTTATGCAAGCATTGTCAACAAGGAAATCAAATAAAGACCAGGTTTAAATCAAAAGAATATTCAATGACAAGACCACTAGAAATTGTGCATACTAATCTAGTTGAACCATATACAACAAAGGGTTTAAAAGGTGAGAACTATTTTATGTTATTGGTTGATGATTATACAAGAATGACTGGAGTTTTCTTTCTCATGAATAAGTTAGAAGATTTTGAAAACTTCAAGGTCTACAAGGAAATGGTTGAAAATGAAATGGATTCAAAAATCAAATGATTCATATATGATAATGGAGGAGAGTTAACTTCAAAGGAATTTATGGACTACTGTAGCAGACATGGAATAAAAAGGCAATTCTATGTTGCTAGGACATTTGAATAGAATGGAGTTGTTGAAAGAAAGAATTGGACAGTACAAGAAATGGCTCGAACAATGCTAATGGATTCCAAATTGACAGATATCTTTTGGACACATGAAATGCATAAAAAAATTCACATTCAAAGAAAAGTAATGCTCAGAAACAACGCTGACAAAACTCCCGACTAGCTATGGAAAGGAAGACCAACAAATGTGAAGCACTTTAGATTTTTTGGAAGAAAATGCTACATCAAAAGAGAAGATGGAAGAATGGGAAAGTTTGACTCTCATGTGGACAAATGAGTACTTGTTGGTTACTCAAGTAAAAGGAAATCATACAAATGTTACAACCTAAGATTGAATAAAGTTGTGGAAAGAATCAACGTAACAATTGATGAAACATGTAGAAAATAATTAAAGGAAGAAGAAAATGAATCAATGGAACAACTTTACGAAGAAGAAACATAAGATGAAAAAGAAGTAGAATGGGAATATGAAGAGGATTCGACAAAATCAGAAGAGCAAGTTCAACAAGTGCCTCCAAAGACACCTAACATAAGAGTACAGAAGAATCATCCTTCAGATTAGATTATCAAAAACAAATATGCAAGAGTTGAGACTAGAAGAAGAATCTGTTCACCAGAACAAACACACCTAACACTCTCATCTACAATTGAACCAACCTGTTTTGAAGAGGCCAACAACGATGAATTTTGGAATAAGGCCATGGATGAAGAATTGGATCAAATAAAGAAAAATGACACTTGGGAATTGGTTCCAAGACCAAAGGATAAGAATGTGATCGACACAAAGTGGGTATACAGGAATAAATTGAATAAAGATGGACAGGTTACAAGGAACAAAGATAGATTGGTATGTAAAGGATATTCACAGGTTGAAGGAATCGACTTTGAAGAGACATTTGCCCCAATTTCTAGAATGGAAGCAATCTGATTGATTTCATCTTATGCATGCTCCAAAAATATTAAAGTGTATCAGATGGACGTAAAATCATCTTTTATGAATGCGGAATTTGAAGAATAAGTCTACATTGAAAAACCAAAAGGATCTCAGTTGTCAGATAACGTAAATTATATGTGTAAATTAAACAAGGCCTTGTATAGTCTAAAACAGGCTCCTAGAGCATTGTACTCTAGACTGGATAGATATCTATAGCAGGAAGGGTTCAGAAAAGGAAGTGTAGACAACAACCTCTACATCAAGGTAACTCAAGATAGTATTTTATTAATTGAAGTTTATGTTGATGATATTATTTTTGGAAGTATTGATGACAGGTTAAGCCAGAAATTTGCAAAGGACATGCAGAATGAATTTGAAATGTCATTACTTGGAGAACTATCCTTATTTATGGGTCTTCAGATACGTCAAAGAAACCATGGAATTTTTATTTCTCAAACAAAGTATATCGGAGAAATGATAAAGAGGTTCGGAATGGAAGATTGCAAACCAGTTATCACTCCCATGCAAACTAGTTGCAAGTTGATAAAAGATGATGATTCAAAGTCTACATATCAGAGGAAATATAGGTCAATGATTAGTAGACTACTATATGTGACAACATCTGGACCAGATGTAATGCAGGTAGTTGGACATGTGGCACGATTTCAAGCAACACCAAAGGAATCACATGTATTAGCAGTGAAGAATATTTTTCAAATATCTCAAAGGAACAAAAGAGTTTGGATTATGGTATCCAAAAGGAAAGGATCTATCACTTATTGCCTGCACAGATGCAGATTGGGCAGGTTGCATTGATGACCAACGAAGCACTAGTGGAGAAGCTGTTGTAGGAAAATCTGCCTGCGACCAAGTAGATCGACCTCTAGAGCTTGACCTTAACCCTAGACAGAAAAATGCTTAACGTGGACATTGACTTCCTTTCGAATCTATATAAGCCTAATGCATGAGAAGGGAAAATAACAGAAGTACCTTTTAATCGACGTTTGTCCCTGCACGCTCCGAGTTGCGCTCCAATCCTTTTGCTCCTCGCTGAGGTCTGTGGACAA
>JZKD02S1602518.1:164485-176747 GCA_000966675.3 Picea glauca
ACGACACTAGTGGTCAACTTGCGACACTCGCGAAAGCTGTAGGAAAGATGCGACACTTGCGATGACTGATAGGGACAATGCGACACTTATCCATCTGAGCAATTTTGACGTGTAATAAAAGCGTTTTACTTGGGTGAGTGTTTAGTATCTTGGATAAGAAATAAACAATCATCAATATATTTATCTACAGTCGATGCATAGTATATTGCAGTAGCAACATGTTGTACACAGGTTCTATGTATTAAACAAAATCTGAAATATATATAGGTTGAGTATGATGAGCCCATTCAATTCTATTATGATAATACAAGTGCCATCAGTATCTCAAAGAACTCAGTGATGCACTCCAAGACGAAGCACATTCCAATCAAGTATCACTTTCTATGGGAATGGGTTGTAGAAAAGAACATTAGAGTTGAATATGTGGGCACAAAATAACAATTGGTAGACATCTTTACAAAACTGCTTCGACAGGAAGCCTTTGAGTATCTTCGCTAGAGACTCAGAGTTATTTCTACTCCAAAATGAATGATTTTGAATACTTATCTTATATGTCTTAGATGTACACGAGAAAACACCATAAAGAGGACAATTCAGGTTGGGAGATCATACGTATTAGTTAGGGGGAGCAACCCCGAATAGAAATATACCTTTTCCATTCATGACAAAGGGGGAGAGATTTATCAGATGCAGAGGAAAGAGACATGGTTCCAAGGGGAGCATTGGTCATAGAGATGCAGGCATGGTTCCAGGGGGAACATGAGTGATATGATTTCATTATTGCATCAGAGTGTTTCCATCAATGCCAAAGGTGGATATCGTTGATTAATTGGGTTGGTTGTCATTGATGTCAACCCTTGAAGAAAGGCCGGTAGCAAATTCTGGTAGCACAAAGGTTTGGGTAATGGACCCAAGTTTTCTTTATGTATAATGGTATGAGTTTTGATATATTTGTAAGTGAGACTATTCTAGATGGAATGTATATGTCATTCCATTTCTGGTGGTATGTGGAACGTCACATAACTCCTCACGGTTAGAGATTTATGGCCATATGAAGTTGAAGAAACCTCATGAGTCATCTAGAAGCCCCAAAAGATCAAAGTAGTTAAAGTGAAGTAACAAAGTGAAAGAGGATTATTTAAATAATAAAGTGAAGTGACAAAGTCAAAAGGGATTATTTAAATAATAAATTGAAGTGACAAAGTCAAACAGGATTGTTTAAATAATAAAGTGAAGTGACAAAGTCATGGAGGATTAATTAAATAATAAAGTAAATGGATAACTTTCTAATTATGGAAAGTGTTTATAAGAAGGTTAACCATAAAATGAGGAAAATGGGTTAAGTGTTCAAGTGGATATTGGATACATGGACAAGTGGAAAATTGGACAGAGTTGGACATAGGTGACTATGTGGACAAAGTGGCTATGTGGGCAAAGTGACCTAGAAGATGCTTCTAAGGAAGCTACTAGGAGAGTATAAATAAGAGGCAAGGCTCTCTCATTTTGATCACACTTGAGCATATTTAATATCTACAAGTGACTGAGGTAACCAAAGGATATCTAAGCTGAATTTCATAGGGAAGGTGAAGTAAAGACGATCGATATTCAAGGGAGGATAAATTATTTTGATGATTCTTTCTAAGGTATGTTATTTACAGGTGATCTCACCATTTTTGCAATAACATTTTTTATAGAATGAATCAGACCATGAAATTGGGAGGCCATTGAGGAAACATATACAAGTATATGTGCAACGAAGTTCATCTTGTGGGTCATTGTATATTTGGAGTTACACTCCGTGGAAAATAGGGTTTGTGGCTAGTCCTGAAACTAGTCTAAAACATGTGTTTCAAGTAAAAACGTCATAACTTATTCATAACAGATCCAAATTCAATAAGCCCAATTTCTTAGTCACAGTACAGTCTGTAATATTTTTTATAAAATTTTCAGAGCCATACAACAAATATTCCATGCGGAGCACACTATACAAGTTCTCTCTCTAGAATAAGCCATAATTCAACAAGGTATGTCGTTTTTTCTATAACTCCTTTTCTGAGAGGTTCCAAGTAGTGAAACCTGGAGGAATTGCATAAAACACACTGGAAAAAATTGTGTACTATTTTCATATCTTTATTCATTACAGGTACATAGTTATGATTATTTCAAGTTAGGGTTGTTGACTAATCCAAAACTAGTCATGTGAGACTAAAGTAAAGTTTGATGAAAATGCTAGTCTCTTGTTGTTAAAGTTAAGGAAGGTTTGCATGTTGAGGTACAAGTTGGTACACTTGTTTATGGTACAAGTTGATTACAGGTTGTTTGGTACAGGTTGGTGCATGGTTGATGCACTTGTTTATGCTACAGGTTGAGTTACAGGTTGATGCATGGTTGATGCATGGTTCAAGTTATTGGTATAGGTTGTTTGCTGCAAGTTGATTGGTATAGGTTTACATCAGTATATCTCACAATGATAGTGTGACGGTGGTTCCAACATTTTATTTATACGTCAGGGAGGTTGGACGGGGCAAGGACAGGTGGTTGTAGCCACCTTCCACTTGTAGTCGGAGAACATAGGGGGTTGTAGCATCCTTCTGGTTGTAGCCATAGAATTGGGGAGTTGGAGCTTCCCTCAGGTTGTATCCTGAGAAACTAAGGGGTTGGAGCCTCCTTCCAGTTGCAACTGGAAAACAAAGGAAGTTGGTGCTTCCAATGAATTTAATTCTTCAAGACATATAAGAAAAAACATGGTATGGTTTTCTCCTGCTTTGGGTTTCCACGTAAAAACACTGGTGTACTGTGTATTTTTATGATTGTTCATTTGTTCCTTGTTTATTTACTTTGAAAATATTGGATGATAATGCTACATTGATATAAAACTTGCATTATATGGTTAAAAAGGATAAGATTTCTCTATTATTGAATCACCCCCCCTCTTAGTAATCCAACAAAAGAACACCTTCATTAATGATGGCAATGTTCACTTTCCTCTTTGAGGGGGAAACCTCTAGCAAAGTAGATATATATTACAATAATATCCAATACAAACTTCACCCATGCCTCCTATACTTATTTATACTAAATCTACCTTCTAAGGAAACTTCTAGACGAAGATCTTTCTAGAAGCAAAAGCTTCTATTAGGTCTTCTTACATTGACTTATTCTCATTTATTAATTAGTCCTTATTAACTAATGTCGATCTTTATTACATAGAAAACATATCCTGCTAACTAATGACCCATGAGGAGGGGTTAGGATTAGATCCTAACATTAAAATCCTCATATAAATCGACATGAGTCTCATCGAAAATTATATCATAGATCATAATTTAGAGAACCACATGAATCGATAAAAATGGGTTATTTATGAGTATAAATTTGGCAATTATGTTTTACAATTTATATTATAGCTCCATCTTCCTGTGAACTTGAATAAGTATCAATTCAATCCATTGTGCCAAAATTGTATAAGCATGAAATGTAATGTACTCAATATTATTATAATGTTTGTTTATTTAATTTACCATTATAATTACCAATATTAATTTTAATATGTAAGTTAGCTATAATTTTAATAATTATATATAATATTATTTTTTATTTATTTAATTTGTCATTATAATTACTAATATTAATTATAATATGTAAGTTAACTATAATTTCAATAATTATATATGAATGATAATAGTCGTTTACTTGTGAAAAGTATTCACCTATTTGATGTTTTCTTTGTGAATTTTTACTACTTATTAAGTTTTCCTAAATTCAATTCAATTTCATTGGACCGAGGAAAATCTAACTATCAATTTAACTCATTGTGTTGAATTGAATGAATGAATATAGAATGTGATGATTTTAATATTATTATATTGATTTCAAAAACTTAAAATCATCATTATATATATATTTATTGGATGTAACATGGGTGGTTGGGAGGAATGGTTGTTACCCTCCCCACCCAGGTTCAATTCTTTGTAAGTGACATGAGATGACTTTAAATGGGTTTATACGATGCTCTTGTTGTTGAGCCCCCAATATTCTATTTGTTTAATTGAGATGTTAATTCACATCCTAAGAGTAAACGTTATGAACATGCTTACATTGACAAAAGACATGCATCCATCAATTTTTTTAACTAGTAATAAGTATGTCATCAACTTTAGCTAGATGTAATATACATTAATTTGATAATGATACTATGAACCTCTATATGTTAAGAAGAGACTTTGAGTATAGCATGCTATCTGAAGGAGTTATGCACATGCATACATTGACAAAATACATATATCCATCAATTTGTTGAACTAGTAATAAGAGTGTCATAAACTTCAGTTGGATGCCATTTCCTCCAATATTTATCATTTGTAAGCATTTTGTACTTTTTACATCTCTTCTCTTCTTAAAAGTTGTCAAGCATTTTGTAATTTTTACATCTCTTCTCGAAAGTTGTCAATAACTATATGAAGTTCATGTATTTCCTAAAGATTATTCATGGATTATTTCCATCTTAGTTTGGAATGATTCTCGACACAAGAAAAATTCTACCTTAGTGCTCATACGATTGCTTAATTGGGATGGACTGGTTGGACCAACACCATGCCCTTCTGGATTGTCGTAACAAGAGGTTTACATGCCTGAACGAAGAGGGAAATCAGGTAACAGTCCAAGGAATTCCTAGAGTCATGGCTGTTAGGGAAATCTCAACCATGCAGCTGAAGAAATGTTACCGGAAAGGCTGTCAATTATTTGCAGCTCGGGTGGAAGAAGCATCCCAAGATGTAGTCTCAAATCTGGAAGATCACGAGGTACTCAAAGAGTTCAAGGACATGTTTCAGGAGGTACCAGGACTACCTACGAAGAGGGACATCGATTTTTCTATAAATTTGATGCCTGGAGCAGCTCCAGTTTCAAAGGCTCCTTATAGAATGAATACGCCAAAGCTGAAAGAGTTGCAATTGCAGCTCGAAGAGATACTAAAGAAGGGATACATTCGCCCCAGCGTGTCACCTTGGGGAGCCCCAATCCTATTCATGAAGAAGAAAGATGGGACGTTGAGGCTGTGCATTGATTTCCGACAGTTGAATAAGGTAATTGTCAAGAACAAGTATCCTCTGCCAAGGATCGATGATCTTTTTGGTCAGTTGAAGGACGCAAAAATATTTTCAAAAATAGATCTCAGATCTGGATATCACCAAGTGAGAATAAATGATGAGCACATTAGCAAGACCACCTTTAGAACAAGGTACGGTCATTATGAATTCACAGTGGTGTCGTTTGGACTGACAAATGCACCAGATATTTTCATGTGCTTAATGAATGGAGTGTTCAGAGATTATTTGGACAAGTTTGTCATAGTCTTCTTGGACGATATCTTGGTGTATTCCAAGATAGAGGAAGAACATGAGAAACACCTGAGAATGGTGTTGTAGGTGTTGAGAGAACACCAGTTGTACGCAAAACTGAGCAAGTGCTCATCCTATCAATGGCAGATTCATTACTTGGGGCACATTATATCAAAGGAAGGGATCGTTGTGGATCTTGAAAAGGTTGAGGCCATTCGAGAATGGTCAGCGCCAAGGAATGTGGTGGAAGTTATATCTTTTATGGGTCTAGCAGGCTACTATAGAAGGTTTATAGCTGGATTCTCAAGGATAGCTCATTCTATCACTTCCTTGAAAAGGAAGGAGAAGAAGTTCCAGTGGACTGAAGAATGTGAGAGAAGCTTCCAACGATTGAAGCAACTACTAACCAGCGCTCCAATCCTGAAGATTGCAGATCCAAATAAGGATTATGTAGTGTGCACCGATGCATGTAAGGAAGGGATGGGAGGAGTTCTCAGCCAAGAGGGATTTGTAATTTGTTATGAGTCCCGAAAGTTGAAAGAGCATGAAAGGAATTATGCCACTCATGATTTAGAGCTAGCAGCAATTGTCCACGCCTTGAGGAAATGGAGACATTACCTCATGGGAAAAAGATTTGAATTGAGAACAGACCATAACGGTCTGAAGTATTTATTTGATCAGCCGACTTTAAATGCCAGGAAAATCAGATGGTTGGAGTTTATGTGCGAATATGACTTTGATATCAAGCATATCAAAGGGAAATAAAATAAGTTGGTTGATGCACTCAACAGAAAAGTGCATGAATTACATGCTACAACCATTAGCATGTACAGGACTGAGATTAAAGACAGAATTTTGGAAGCTGCAAATGTTGATTTGCAGTACAGAGGTTTAGTAGCAAAGCTACAGCAGCGTGAGAGACCACATACCAAGGAAAGTTACACCTTGGGAACTTATGGCTTACTTCTGTATAAAAACAGAGTGTATGTACCCAATGTCCAAGAATTGAAGTTGGCAATTCTAAAAGAAATGCATAACGTGGCTTATGTTGGACATCCTGGATATCAAAAGACTGTGGCAGTAGTCAAAAGCCATTATTTTGGTCGGGTATGAAGAAATAAATTGATGAATACATCGCCAGATGTATGGAGTGACAGAAGGTTAAGGCTGAGGACATGCACCTAGCAAGGTTGTTGCAGCCTTTACCCATTCCTGAATGGAAATGGGACGTGGTAACAATGGATTTTATCATCGGACTACCTAGAACAAGCAAGCAGCATGATTCAATCATGGTGGTGGTGGACAAGCTTACTAAAGCTGCCCATTTTATTCCACTGAAAACCACCCATAGGGAAGTTGATGTTGTTGATATCTTTTTAAAAGAAGTTGCATGCTTGCACGAAATTCCTAAGACAATTGTGTCTGATAGGGACCCGAAATTCACCTCGAATTTTTGGAAAGGACTGTTCAAAGGATTCAGAACGAATCTGAACTTTAGTATAGTGTATCATCCTGAGACTGATGGTCAGACAGAGAGGGTGAACAGGGTAATAGAATACATACTGAGAATGTATGTGATGGATAGACCATCAAGGTGGGAAGACTACCTGCATTTGGTAGAATTCACCTACAATAATGGGTATCATGCATCATTGAAGATGAGCCCATTCGAAGCACTTTATGGAAGAAAGTGCAACACACCAGTAAGTTGGGATAATCCAGCTGACAGAGCAGTGATTGGGCCTGAGCTGCTCAAAGAGATGGAAGACCAAATGATAAGGATTAAACGAAATCTGAAAGTTGTCCAGGATAGGTAGAAAAGTTACGCTGACAGTAACGGAACCCATAGAGAATTCAAAGTGGGTGACCATGTCTTCCTGAAAGTGAAGACTAACAGGAGTTCCCTGAAGTTGGGAAGTTGCGCCAAATTGGCAGCAAGATTTTGTGGACCATTTGAGATCCTGGAAAGGATTGGGTCAGTTGCATACATGATTGCATTACCTACATCTATGACTGTACATAACGTGTTTCATGTTTCACTGCTTAAGAAATATGTACCTGATGCTAATCATGTTATCGATTGGAATGTGATTCAGGTGGAACCAGAAGGTGTCCTGCAAGTGCATCATGTGCACATATTGGACAGGAAAAGAAAACAGCTCCGGAATCAAGCTATAGAGCTTGTAAAGGTCCAGTGGACCTGGTACGGTCCTGAAGACGTGACATGGGATCATGCAGATGCTATGTGGGCAGAGTAACCGCATCTTTTTGAAAATTTTGAAAGGCTTGCAGAGACAGTGTAAGTTGCACTGAGGACAATGCAGAAATAAGGGGAGGGGGATTGTAGTGTCCCCAAGGCTGAGCCCTATTGTAAATCATGTTCTGAAAGGAATTGTAATTATGTTTTATAGGCTAGTGAGCCAAGTTTTTATAAGTACGTGGCTTATGTGTTTGTTAGGCCAGGGAGCCCAAGTGTTGAAGGCAAGGAGCCTGCTGATGTATATGTATTCATGCAGAACAAATTAATAAAAAATTGTAAACACTGCGAGGTGTAGACCGACCACGATGAATGACTGAAGGGGGACTGAGCTTCCACAGAGAAGGAAAGGGATTAGGGGCTGGAAGGTGGGAAAAGGGGCTAAGTATTAAGCCTAGTGAGCTTCAGCCTTTGGAATAATATTTTAATATTATTTCAAAAAGGCATGAGCATTTCATGTTTTATCCTAAGTTCCTAACCATGAGGAAGGGATGCGTGCTGGTGGAACGCATGCAATTCCCAGGGCGACAAGTGTCAACCCTGGTGCATGCGAATAAAACGACCAGGGTGAGCTGTGAGAGGGCCCCTTGCTCTCATTCGATTAGATGGCCTGAGCGTGTACGAGCTCTGAGCAGTACGACGGACCCAAGTTCTGCAGAGAACCTTCGTGCGTCTCTGTGATCCGAAAACCCTGTGTCTGTCTCTGAGAAAACCCGTGTATACCTCCGTATTGAACCAGAAGCCTGTGATTGATTCCGAAAGAGCCGAATTCACCCCTGTTCTGAACCGAAAAGCCTGTGTGGTGTCTGGTAATCTGTGTGCATCCTCTATCCGAAATGGAACTTGTGTGTGAAGCCTCTGTCCCGAAGCCGTGACCGTGAGACCATTTTTTCCATTTCTGAACCTATTTTGAGGAAGAAGGTGTATGTATTTCCGTGGGTAATTGCAGAGCTGCGCAGTGCAGGATTGTGTATGGCTTGTGACCAGTTGTGAAACACTCTCTCCAGGCGAGAGGGGTGTTTGAGGTTGGATGAATAGGTGGTTTGGCCTATGAGCGTCTCTCTCTAGGTGAGAGAGTGCGCAGAGGAAGGAGAGGACTCTTGGAATGAACCCTGTAGCTGCCACAGAGCCCGGAGACTTCCAGTCCAGACTGTTGTTGTAACCCAAGGCAAGGGAAGTTAGTAGCCGAAGGACTGTCCAGGTGACAGAGAAGGTGTATACTCCTGGGGTGGAACATGCATGTGGGGAATGAGGGTCTGTGGGCAATGAGCGTGAGTGGTTCTTGGAAGAAAATTCCTTCCTCGTGACTGTGTGTTTTCCCTGTAACCTCAACCTAGCCTAGGATTCATTGCCTTGGGGTGGAGCTTGGTCCTAGCTCGGGGGTGACCTGTTGTTGAGCTGATGAACAGTGCGGTCTAAGGCTGGGAGGTTCGTGGAAGGCCTGCACCTGGTTGGTGAAATTACCTCAGTTTCAAGATAAGTATCAGCTTATGTTAAATGTTATGTTTTGCATGCCTGTGATGCTTATATTTTATCATGTATTCTGTTGTGCAGATGAATTATGGTTAATGTCATTCTTAAAATTATGATAGCAATGATGTATATGACTTACTCTGAGTTTAAATGTGTTTCATTTGTTTAAATGCATGTTGTTTTATAATCCAGAGTGGATGTTATATTTCCGCCAAGTTTGTTAACCAAAAAAAAAAAGATTATTTGATGTCATAGTTAAAATTTCCATCTTCGCCAAAACATGAGTAATTTTATCTTGTTTCTAGTTGATGGCTCATTTTTCAAATCCACTAATTACAATGAATTGGCCTTGCATAAAGACTTTATTTCTTTATTTTGTCAAAAATTCCTTTGTAAATGCTATGTTAGATTTGAAGGCTTAGTTATTGTTTCTCCTTTTCAATGTTTCTTAAGTACCAAAGACTTGATGTGAAAATTATCATTACATCGAAAAAACTCTAACCACACATTTTAGCTAGTGTATGATATTTTTCAAATCTACTAATTAACCTTGCATAAAGACTTTATTTCTTCCAAAAATTCCTAAATAAATTCTAAATTCTACGTTGTATTTGAAGGATTAGTTATTATGGTTCCTTTGTAATGTTTGTTAAGTACCAAAGACTTGATGTACAAAATATCATTGAAGAAAATGTAACCACACATTTTATCTAGTGTGTGAACACATTCTTGACGTACAAAATATCATTGAAGAAATTGTAACCACACATATTATCTAGTGTGTGAACACATATTAGCTAGTGTGTGATAGTGTCTACTTGGAAAGTAGTTGACTACAATTTTGTTATAGTACACCTTATTAGTATATTAGAAACTTTCTTCATTATCAATCAATCTTGTTGGGAATTTTTTCTTCGTATCTTGTATAATGTTTTTTACTATGAATCAGAAAATCTAACGTTTTAAAATTGTTATTTATTTTCTATTGATCAAATTATTTTCTCCACCATACTCTTAAAATATATTTTTCATCCATTAATATTATCAAGAAAATTATTATCTTATCTACCATATACTTAAAAAAATATTTTTCATACATTAATACTATCATTAATAAATATCATTAATAAACATATGATCACTACTTTATTCCCTTTTCAAATATTGTTTACTATAAGCCTAACAATATGCAAATCAATCTAGTGATCCAAAAATAATAACTATTAGAACAACTAATTGAGATGAGCCTAACAATATGCAAATCAATCTTGTTACACTACATAGTGATCCAAAAATAATAACTATTAGAACAACTAATTGAGATGGTAGTTGCCTTATTAGTCCTTGCCTCCAATTAGGGACTCTACCTTTCGCCTTGCGGTCAATGATCGTTGACCCCATTATATGGAGAATTTTCTTACATTTGTTGGTATGTCCGGGAGGTGGTACCTGATATCATGTAGTCTAATTTGTAACCATAATGTAATTTCTTGTTACCTTGATTTTTTAACCTAAGTTTATGTCATGAATTTATTATTAAGTTGATTTTTTTTTTAAATAAATTTATTTATGTATTTATTAAATATTATAAATCAAATTTTTTATTTGTTCAGAGCTTGCTGATGTGACGTTATTTCCCTGGTGTATGCGATATCTTTTTCGGAATTGTCAGGATTAAAAAATGAATTAAAAAAACAAATTTGTGAATGGTTGTTTGAGAGGTCTCTCACACTTGTTGTAGTCCTTCCTGCAGTTGATGGTCTGTAATTGCAGGAAAGTGTACTTGGTAGGCTCCATGGAGCTATTAGTTCATGCTCCACCACCTATGACATGAGTGTTCCACCACAAGGGTCCCTCCTGATCATTTTATGAAAGACATAAGATTACCAGATTCTTGTCGGGACTTCTTGGAATGCTGGAGAGAATGGTCATGGGAGACTTCGAGTGTTGGAGAGAATGGTCATGGGAGACTTCGAGTGCTGGAGAGAGAAACTATGGGTGACTTGTTGCGGGAAAGATGTGCCACTTAATCAACTCCCTGTAGTTTGACATGTTAGATTTCATTTGATCTTTGCATGTAAATTGAATACTTCACAATTTTACATGCATTAAAGTTACTTTGAAAACTCCAATTATCAAGAATTTGTATATAAGTATCACTACGTATGTCTTTTTTTATTTAGATCGTGCATGTAGACTGGTATATCTGAAAGATAAGTATAATTAATCACTACGTAATCAATGCCCTGCAGTGTGACATGTTAGATTTCATTTTATATTTGCATGTAAATTGAATAGTTCGGAATTTTACAGGCATTAAATTTACTTTGAAAACTCCAATTATCAAGAATTTTTATACAAGTATCATTGTGTCTATCCTGTTTGATGCAGATTGTGTGTGTAGACTGGTATATCTGAAAGATAAGTTGTCAAATTTCCCTATTACCCTTATTGGTTGTTTCTTATTCAACTCTTGCATTTCCAAGTTCAAAACCATGTTTTGAATTCCATTTTTATGGTCGAGAGAAGTATACTTATAGTCTACAGCCCCCGTGGGGAGATCTTCAACCCTACCTATTATTTATTTTAATATCACCCTTCTCGAACTAGTTTAATCCATATTAAGGTTAACTTTAAATCTTATATATGATACTCCTCTTTTAGAGATTAAAAAACATCGAGATTTACACTTAAGTTTATTGTCACCTCTTGAATCTATACTATTTGGTATTAGTTACATGGTATTAATTTCATTTTTAATCTCAAATAAATTGCACTTTATTTCCATCTAAGTAATGAGAGAAACACATGATTTATGTGTGATCTATTTCCAATGTTAAATATCGCAAAATGTAGAGAAGTTTTTCAATCTAAGACTTGATCGACTATGTGGTTCCTAGGTTTTATTTAGCGGAGATTGTTATAGTTTTGGAGAGCCTACACAACCAAGGCATGGCCTATAAAGATCTCAAACTCGAGAACATACTTGTACAAGCCATAATGCTTATAGACTTTTATCTTTATACCCAACTTCCGTGCAAGAACTCCACAAACCTTTTAGAAACGCCAAACATACACAACCACAAACAGTCCAAGTGCATTCTCATTCCATAGCTTAGACGTTTCATGTTGTCCTGCCTAAACCCATTACATTTCTAACTTGATAAAACCCAAAACACTACAAGCCCAATCT
>JZKD02S1602529.1:5236-25527 GCA_000966675.3 Picea glauca
GTGTTGTATCTGCATGTGCATTTTCCTTCATGTCCAAATAACTTCATCAATCTTGTGGTCCAAAACCCATGACTAGGGTTGACATCAATGACAACAACCAATCTTCCAACACAAATCTTCCAGATCTAAAACTTTTCACTATTCTTACCTTTACTAGAGCACAAAGCTTCGAGATCTTACCTCTTTTCTTTATATCTGACTTCTATTTTTAGCACAGAGCATTATAGGTCAAGTAGAATATTGCACACTAAGAAAATAGATCTACGCATAGAGCTTTCTTTCTTTCCTTTAGTTCCTCATAATCACAGTTTCAAGTCGGATACTGCACACTTCAACAGTAGATCTATGCACAGGGCCTTTCTCTTTTTCTTTACCTCAGTTCCCAGCAATCATAGTTTCAGTTCCCAGTAATCACTAACCTCTCCTTACATCGCCTAGCTACTTATTTATACATTAAAAAATGGGCCTAAACATGGGTAAACCCATGGGCCGACATCCTCATTCCCGTTACATAATCCTAAAACCAAAA
The DNA here is from genome assembly GCA_000966675.3 of Picea glauca. Classification (NCBI taxonomy): domain Eukaryota; kingdom Viridiplantae; phylum Streptophyta; class Pinopsida; order Pinales; family Pinaceae; genus Picea; species Picea glauca. The sequence goes on from JZKD02S1602529.1 coordinate 5,766, forward strand.
AAGACCTAAAAGGGGGCCGATATCTTGCGATCTCTTCTTCGAATTGCGCTCCACCTTCGACAGCCTATCGAAGTCCCAAAAATAGGTCAAACATGACCAAGGATCCTCAGACTTGGTCAAGGGCCAACAACCCCAGCTTGAAATAACTGGCCTAACTCTTGCGATTCTGCAGATACTTAAACTATCATAATATATCACTGTAATTCATCCCTACGATCCTTAAACTATCATGATACATAACTTATCTTAACTATAATTAAATTTTAGGAACAGGGAGTGGATAATGAATATGGTAAGGCGAGGGGAATTTTAATTAGTGAAAAGTGAAATAATGGTAGGGGAAAAGAGCAGATACTGTTTGAAAAATCAATTAAGTAATCCCTAAAAACAGTTATGTATCCAACACAACTATTCTAGCATCAATTAAATGATTATTGTGGCCAATTAAACAATATTGTGTGTTAAAAATTGTTCACTGTCCACATTCAATTTCCTTAAAATATTTCAATTAACACAAAATAATCATTGTCAAAATCCTCATGACTTCACCCATCTTGTTAAAAGACTTTTGTATCTTTTTCATTTAATTGCCTTTAATATTTAAAAAAAAATCCAAGGAACACACAGTCATTTGTTTCAACTCTGTTCAACATAAAAACATCACCACTTCCCATAATTTAATTCCTCAAATCAACACAGACACAAGCTTTTTTAAAACATTCCCGATTCCATTCTTTTAACCAATTTAACAATTAAATTGCAATGAAACCATACTACTAAATACCCCATGCCCATATATGATGGTGCAATAAAACAATACGATGCACGATATCCATAAATCATACACAGTAGACAACTAAGCCACAATTGTCAACTTTTCAAGTTGCAATAATCCCGATCGGGAAAATTAAACACACAACAACAACAACCACCACTTCAATATTTACCACGTTGTAGGAACACACAGACCAACACATAACGTAAATAGGCATCTTTGTGATTGTACATATCCAATTACTCCCAATCAAACCATTAAAACAATGTTGAGTTATCAATTCAACTGCCATAATAAAAGAATGCAACAACTATATACTAGCTATCATTTCTGATTACAACTGGGTAATCAACCCGATCAACCAGAGACAAGCTAATAACCAAATCCACTATCAACACTACTCAACCAACTCATGAAAGTCAGTAAGATACCTGACAGGGTGTAACTGGTTTAGTTTATCAAAATCAATCTTTGTAACTAATGAAAAAATAACTAAGGGTTCGCTTGGTGGAACCAACACAGGGAGACTAGAGGTCGACCTTATTGACAATAGGTGAGAAACCATTGAGATAAGCATGGTGGAACCACACACATTATAAACCTTAGCTTGTATGATAGGGAGACATTTCGACACCAGGTAGGGTAGGCCATATGACGGGGAGCATAGGCATTTTACTGGCCAGTAGCCAACACCAAGAACACGCAGGGGTATAACCCTCACATTTTCCACAATAGACGAATAATGATGATAGAAATGTAGATCCCAGGTAATACCAACCAACCCTAAAGCAATCATCTTGGCATAATAGCCACCATAACCAACTGTGTAGATACCAATAAGATAAAATGAGCCCACGACCAGGTGGAAAACGATATGCAGTGACCAAAAGGTGGTTCAAATCATACACAACAACCCCATAGCACCAAACACAATAGGGTGTGGTTACAAAACTGTGAAGAGATGGGAAGCAAGGCCAAAAAGAATGAAACCCTACAAAAAACCAATAAGGACAACATAGAGCCATCACGACTTCCACCACGCAGAACAATCAATGAAATCACAACTTCAACCATCAAATTTTCCATTTGCAACGAATAACACAAAATCCATTCTAGATAAAACACCACGAGTTTACACAGTTGCCAACCTCAAGAAAACATAGAACAATACATCACCGAGCCAACGTTAATTTCATAAACAGAGTGAGTTCATGGATGGGAGAAAAAAACATACTTGTAACCAAATGGACTTAAAAATGCAAGCTTGGTCGAGCAGTTCCTTCTACGCCTGGATATCAGAGCTTAACCACAACAAAAATCAAATGAAAAAGAACCAATATAGGGTGAAAACTAGTGGGAGAAGTATGGAGTGATGTGAATTTACTGCACGTCGCTTCCATCCTCCATTCATTCAATACGTAGTACATGACAACCAACCAAACCATTAATCCATGCATCAAAAATTTCATACATTGTTTGCCAATTGCGCCACCCGATCCATACTAACCATTTCCCAAAAATCATACTATAACATATATTAAATGTGCCCCATATAACTCAATAAAACTCGTATAGCCACTAACATTGCTAGTTAGGACTAACATCAATTTATTTAATTTTAAATGTATATAATATAATATAACATAGCATAGCATAGTTTAGTTCCTTCTTCTTAAATTTTTTTCCATATTGCTCTTATCTCTTGTTATAACTAACATGTGTCTTGTGCAGGTGTAACATGTAATAAACAATGGTGCCAATAGCAATGTAATAAAAATGAATATAATCCATTCATACATGGAATTTAGAGCTTAGAGTAACAAAACCAACACATAAAATCCATTATCCATCTTCCATTATGTCGCAAATAAAACCAATATTTCATCATCAATCATGTAGAACCCTGTATGTAGTGTTGAACAACAACATAAATGTGTAATAAGAACCTTATATGATCCTCCAATATACAAGGGGGTCCCACCTACTAGTATTATATATCATTAGATTAGTTTAAATAATAGGCTTTAGCAATACTTTGTGGGCGAAAACCTCGTTGCGATTTTTATCGTCAACAAATTGGCGACTCCATAGGGAAATATTTTTCCAACATATTAAGAACTCAAAACACATGGTTTTGCAGACCAAGAACAATAGATCAAAATATATAACCAGTATGATTATGCAACAGGGGGAAGTGAGCGAATTTAATGAAAAAATGACTGAGAATTTCAGAATAACTCATGAAAAATGTTAAGTATGAGGGGGTTTATCCCTGTATGCATAATCATTCAACCATAATATTCTCTTTACTTCAAGGAGAAAAAATTATGGACTTTCTCTTTTAATTCTCAAATGGATGAAGAAATGGAAAATAGAAGCAGGAGATAATCAATTTCTTTATAACACAACAATGAAAGCAGATAACAAATTGAAGTGTGCTTTCAGGGGAAACATCGTAACATTTGTGTAAGATTGATTTTTATTGACTAACAATATCTTGCAGGAGTGTCATTGTGGAAGAACTGATCCAACATCTTATTCTTGACCAAAATTAACTAAAATATGAAACACAATAAAAATCATGACATAATCAAGATTACAAAATTTAAAACAACAGAAAATAAAAAGATAGAATTGTAAAAGTAACATGAATCTTATCAAAAGGAAAGCATAAATCAAACTATTGTAAAAGCAGAAATAAAAAATAGTGGAAAAATGAAAGCAAAACTAGACTAAGTTAATATACAAAAAATCCAAACAACGTTAGAAATTTTCAAGTTGGTTCCACGTAATGTTTGAAGTGAGAACCGTTAGTGCTGTAGGAAAAAAATCGCTCCTGTAAATCCTTTAGAATGTAAGAATTAGCACCTTGGACAAAGACGATCTTAAAAGGACCCAACCATAATTTTTGAAATTTTGAATGTCTTCCCCTATTAGTATGTGCCAAATCCCACAACAATACCTTCTCATTGACTTTAAATATGACAGTTTTGACACTCTTGTTGAAATACTTCTTAACAGTTTGCTGTCTCTTTTTTATATTATCTAGGGAAAACATCCTTTTCTCCTCTAAAACTAGCAGTGCATTTATCCTTTGTGAAACATCAGAAGAATTTAATTCTTCAATTTGTAGCATTAGCCTTAAGGAGGAGAGTTCCATCTTAGTAGGAAGGATGGCTTCTTGACCATACATAATATGGAAAGGAGTGAAACCAGTGCTTACCTTGGTGATAGTTTGATCTACCCAAAGGGCGTAAGTGAGGAGAGTGTGCCATTGATGAGGCTTATCTTCAATGAGACTTTTGACAATTCTCACCATATTTTTGTTGGTAGACTCACCCTGCCCATTCCCCTGGGGATAATAAGCTGATGAGGTGAATTTTTTAACCCCCAATTTAGCTAAAAATTGGGCCATCTTAGAAGAAATGAAAGCAAGACCATTGTCTGTAATAATTTCCAATGGAAGACCAAATCTGGAAAAGATGTTATTTTCAAGGAAAGAAATTACCTAATCATCCGTTGAATGCTTAAGTGGGACAACTTCAGCCCATTTTGTAAAATAATTTGTGGCTATCAAAATAAAAACTTGTCCCACTGAAGATGGAGGATTAATAGGATCCCACTTTGAAAAAGAAAAGTCCAAGAGGACAGGTTGTAATGGCATGGATGAAAGGCATTCTTTCCCAACAATTTTTTGGCACTTGTCACAAGATCTCTAAAAAACATAAGAGTCACGAACTATCAAAGGCCAATAGTATCCTTTTGTAATAATCTTGAAGGCAGTAGTTTTAGTGGAAAAATGACCTCCTACATGAATGACAAAATTTGAAGAACCATGAGTTTCTTGCAACAATTTTTGTGTGTCTTCATCATTTACACAGTGAAGCAACACACCATCAACAAATCTTCAGAACAAGAAGTCTCCTATAATGACGTATCTTGCGGATTTAAGACAAAGTCTTATTCTTTGATGAGTGTCTAAGTTGTCTGGAAATATTTGGTTTTGTAAGTAGTAAACTAAATTCGTATACCAAGGATGTTCAGACACATGAAGAATCTAATTATCAATGTAGAATAGTGCTGATAAGGAACTATCCTATTCATCAATTTCTTCACTATTCTCATCATGCTGAGCTAAGTGAAGGGATAAGTCACGTCCCTTGATAGTGGTAGAAGTCACGATATTCAAATAATGCTCCTGGATTTTGGCAAGCCAATGTGCAATCTTCCTTGAAAGATAATTTTGTGAGAGCAAAAACTTGATAGCATGTAAAGGGACTTTTACCAACGTATTCTTACCTAGGATGAAGTGGTGAAACTTTTCAACAAATTTAACAAGAGATAAAGCATGTTTCTCAATAAAAGAATATTTAAATTCATCACCAGACAAACTTTGACTCATGTAAGCCACTGGTTTTTCATTACCTTGATCATCATTTTGCATGAGGATAGCAAAAACTGCTTCCTCGGTAGCATTAGTATATATTGTGAATTCCTTCTCAAAATCCGGTTTCGCCAAAACTGGTGTGGAAATGATTTCTTTCTTGATTCCTACAAAAGAATTTTCAACATCATTTGTCCAAGAAAAAGAACGATCTTTCTTAAGCATATTATGAATTGGTTTGACCATCATAGAAAAATCTGGAACAAACCTACGAACGAATTTAATAACCCCCATAAAATCTTGAACCTACTTCTTAGAAGTGGGAGCAGGTAGATTAAGGATGGCAACAATCCTTTCGGGATCAATGCTTATTCCTGAATCAGAGACAACATGTCCAAGGATATTTCCCTCGATAATGATGAAAATGGACTTAGAAGGGTTTAGAGAGATGCCAAATTTCCTACATCGCATGAGAAATTTTTTTAGATGACCAACATGATCTGATCAGATTTTAGAGTACCCCATTAAGTCATCAAGGTAGATTTGAATGATCTTACCGATCAAATTGTCAAAATCTATTTGCATAGCTCTTTGAAAAGTGGCACCTGCATTAGATAAGCCAAAAGGCATAAACTCATAAGAAAAGGTACCCCAATGGGTAATAAAGGTGGTTTTATATTTATCTACCCCTTTTAACTTGATTTGATTATAACAAGAAAAACCGCCAAGTAAGGACATCATCTGTGACCTTGCGACTTGTTGCAAAATCATTTCCATGTTAGGGAGAGGAAAGTGATCTTTTATACTAGCTCAATTTAATGTGCGAAAATCAATGCATAAATTGATCTGATTAGTTTTTTTCCAAACATGAACCAAATTGGAAACCCATTCAGAATATTTGACCAGAAATATGATTCCAACTTTCAAGTGTTTTTCCAACTCCTTTCGAATAATTGCTTCCAGTGCAGGGTTGATAGGTCTTTTTTTTTGCCTAACTGGTTTTATGCCTTCTTTGATGGGGATGGCATGTTGTATAAGACTAGGATCAAAACCACGAAGATCCTCATAAGAACAAGAAAAAAAATCTTGAAATTCACCAAGTAGCTTGGCAAAATTCATTTTCTCTTCATCAGAACATTGGACACCTATTTTAACAATATTTGGAGACTCGGGTGTCCCAATGTTCAAGGAGATGGTTTCACCCACCTTCCTTTTCGACTCCTCTTCTTTATGTTTCTCTTTATTGTCTACATCACTTGATGAAAACGAACTCTCTAGAGGAGTCAAGCCCTTAGGAATCTTGTTGTCTTCTATGGATATAATTTCCTTTGGCTTATAAGGTTCATTTTGAGCCAAAGCACATATGCTCTCATTACTAGGGAAGACCTGCCAAGATTCTATATTGTCAGGGATATGTGGACGATATAGAGATTGAAAAGTACAATATGATTTGTGTGGCAGAAGTTGTCGATTAGGAGAAGCTGCAAAAACAACTAACCAATCAACCATTGAGTTCAATTCCCTCTTAAAATGAGTGATAAAAGATAATAGGTTTGAGATAAGTGCCCAAACAATTTGGGTATATCGTTTCATCAACTTGTTGCTAGGAGAGTATATCTTACATATAAGGTTCACAACAAGCTCAGAATCTCCAAAATCTGAAAGGTGACCACAACCAAGATTATAGGATTTTTTAATGCCTAATAATAAAGCTTCAAATTCAGTGACATTATTTGTGCAAGCAAACTCCAACCTGTAAGAAAAACTATGAATTTTCCCCATAGGAGAGTACAATATTATGACAACTCCATTACCTTCACTAGAGCATGAACCATCAAAGTTCATGTGCCACATACCATCATCTAAATCAATCCATTCCAAGGGAATTTTATCCTCCTGAAAAAATATGGAATACACCCCTAGGTCCTCTTCGATATAGTTCACATTAGGTTGTGGGACAATTTCTATGTAAGGTGAAATCCTTCCCTCTCTAAGGACTATAATGTTTTTACCATTCTGAGGAACGAATAAGTGTGTCTCGTCGAGTGAGAGGTATCCACCCATAAAATCTTTCCAATCTCTTCCCAATATGATTGAGTAATTGCTTACTGGCATATAATTTACATGAATGCTAAGCGTTGTCCTTATTTCAGGGTGTGCACACAAAACTAAGGTCACATCTTTAATCTCACCTATGATCATTTGTTTTAGACTATTATAAGAGAGCATGGTCCTGTCGTTTTCATTTGTATAAGACACGCCTAGCTCTTCCATGATAATCTTTGACATCGCACTTGGAACTGAATCGCCATCAATGAGGAAACAATGGGCGATCTTATCCATAATCTTTATAGAAATATAAAAAAGGGGATTTTTTATAGGATATCTAAAGTTATGTACACCTACTTTATTTATAGACGAATCCTCTTCATTTACCTCTTCTGAGAGGTTGTCTACAACATAATCTTTTCTTTCCATGAATTGTTTTAGATGCCTCTATTGTTCAGGGATGACAACCATGTCCAGAAGGGTGGCATCTACTTTGATGTTGGCCAACTGATTCAAAATATTGTATTTGGAAGAGGGGAGAGGGGAGGTAATTCCTTGACTGTCAGGAACCTTAGGAACCTGAACCATAGCAGCTGGTGATGATGAGCTTGGGCTAGAAGAATTGTGGGGAGGATCATATTTTCCTTTGGGAGCATAGGGTTTGTTCCTAGTATTGATGATCATGAAATCTTTTGGATTTGCAAAATCTAGGACAATGATGGTAGTTTATGGTCTTTTATTAAATATCTTATCTATGGTGCTCTTCCTTACCTCACATGTGGCTTCCTCATGGTGTTCCTCGCAAAATTTACACCAACTTTGAGGCATGATAGCTTTAGGTGGAAAATTATGTTCAATTGGATTTCTAAAGGGGGGTGCAGAAGAAGATGAAGTTCCAGGGGTGAGAGGGGAGACATTTCCTTTTCACTCATACACTATCATACGATTATTCATGTCTTGGGCTAGCTGTAAGAGAGTAGACATGTCTTTCTGTTACACTGATTCTCCCTGAGGAATACCTGTTCTTTCAAGCTGTTCTTCATACTCTAAACAAGTATGTAGAGCAAAACCGAGGTTATCAATGGATTTTTCCTCAAGCCTATGATGATATGGGGAAGGTAATGCATGAAAGCGACTTGGTTCTGAGGTCAAATGAGTTCAGGGATCTGATTGTATAACTTAGTGAAACATAGGTTAAAGGACTTGATGGTATCACCATCCTTATAGGTGATGTTATTGTACTCACGTAACTACTCAGCTGGGCTTTTGGGTTGCCCATAAGTGGATTTGAACCAATAAAATAACTCCTCCCAAGTAGACAAAATATTAGGAGGAAGGTCAAAGAAATCGGAAACAACCTTTCTTTCCAAGGAATTGACAAATAAGCGCATGCAAGTATCATTTTCATTGGCTCCTGTGTTGTGACAAGCATTAGAAAATGCCACCAGGTGTTCATTTGTAGTGACAATGTTATTTCTCGAAAACCTAGGAAGATGCTCTTTGAATTGAGGAAGTGGACAAGTAGCAGGTGCTAGGTTAAGAGGAGAGGAAACATGCCATGGTGTATTCTTAAAATTGAAAAAACCCATACTTTTTGATGACTTTGGTGGTATTGGTGGTAGATTGGATAGGGATATGGTGGCTATATAAACTACCAATCACTGAAAAATCTGAATACTAAGAGGAGGAAGAACTTCTAGTGCCACCAGAGCCACCACTAGATGCCATCTTGTGGATGATAGGTAATGGAGAGAAAGACAAACTGGATGAATTAGATAAAGTTGTCCTTAGATCACTTTGTTGGGTTGATAACACAACGTTCCTTCTTCCTATTTAAGCAATAGTATTAATTTCGGGTGATAAGCCTATTCTTCTCCTAGAAACACGAGAGTCTAAGGACATGAAAGGAAGGCCAAAGCTGAAGGAACAAGAAGGTTATTGCTGATGTCTATTCTGTCTATGTCTAGCTTCCCAACATTCTTGGGCACTAATGTCTCATTCAATTGCTGCCCATGAATGATTAAGCTCAACCCGATTATTAGCAATGTCTAAAATGGTGTTAAACAGATTCAAAGCGATGCTGGTATGATATTGAAGACCAAGCTCAATATTGGGCTGCCTTGCAATAGGTACAATCAATAAGAAATAAAAAAGTCAAAGAATCAATATCAGAAAATAGATGTATTTGATGCTAATCAAGCATAAAAATTAACCAGAGAGATATTGAAGATCTCCCCAGTATGGTCACCAAATAAATGTTGAGGAAAATATATGAAATGATCTTATGCAAGCATTTTTAGATCCTTCTTGTCTAAAGAAAAATAGATGAGAATATCACCCTATGTTTATAGCCATCAAAATTGGTATCCTAATTCACAAGTAATGATTACAAGTGCTTAGGCTGCTTTTTTTATAATTAGAAGCTTGTTGAAAAGTTCATTATTTATGTAATTTTCTGAACATAACAGATGCTGAAATAAATATAGAGATAGAAGTAAAGACACCAAGTCAACAATCAAAATAGATGAGACATAAAGCAATCCTTTATTTCATTCCAATTCATCAAAGAATCGTTCTCTTTACAAAATTTCCAGAGGAAGTTTTGGACCAAAGTCAAACTTAGACGTCCCCGATGAAACATACAAAAGGACTTCTGACAGAAAGTAAAAACTAAACTTTAAAAGATAGATCAAATTTCCACATATTGTTGCCCACTCGACTCTGCACAATATCCTTTGTTAGTCATGAAATCTAATTCACAAACAAAAAATTCTACACAAACTATCAAAGATAGATCAACACCTCTGAAAAACAAGTGTTTGAATGATGTAATTCAGCCCTGAATCTTACTATCTACAATAGGACCCTTCTATCGTAAAAAAGAATTAGGCTTCTATTGAATTAAGGAATGAATGAAAACTGAATTATCTCAACAGAACTCAAAGAGAAAACCTTAGTATGCTTCTCATTCTATTCTCCTTATGTTCCTCCCTTTCCTTTTACCTTTAAGAAAATTATAATTGGTTGAATTAGTTGAAATACTTCCTTAATTAAGTTAACTAAAACTCAATCAACTTTTTAGTTAAGGGGGAAAAGTAATAAAATCATAATAAGGGTTTTAAATAAATAATAACTAGTAGGTGGGACCCCTTGTGACCCCCTTTAGTTCTCTAACAATGATAACACAACTAGTTAAGCAAAAAAAATATCCCTCTTTGTGACTCCCATCATCATTTTCATACTTTGACAATTTATATAAATGGTAATTGAAATTATTTCCAAAAATATATTACCCATATATCCAAAAGATATTGTGCTGTCCAAAATTTCAGAATGCAAGCATCCCCCTCGACTTCACGTCGATCTAGTCGAGCAACAACTGAGAAAAGAAGCAAGAATCACGATGATCTGGCAAACACAAAGCAGATCCCATCAGTCTTTCCTGACTACATCCCGCCTCTGGCCAACACGGTTAGTGATGACAACATCCCATGTGACTTTGAGTACACGCTCATCACGTCGTACCTCTCGAAGGGGATACACATAGTAGGACCACAGCTGGGACTTATCCCAACTCTAAAGATAAGTGATTTCAACTTGGGAGACAGGAAGAATTATGTGATGCTCGCACCGTATCGCTACCTTACAAAGATGACCTAGAAGAAGCCCAAGATAGTTCCCCAGTTGTGGATCAAGGAGATTTCAAGATCAATGATCTTGAACGTCATGAAGATCCTCCACTTCAAAAGACATCAAGAGGTTAACGCATGTGTTAAAATCCTCCTGTCATGCTACCATGGAGGCTATCTATGGTTAGATAGGTGCGTGACTATGGATCCAACGTTGATCCACCTGATCACCAGATTAAGCATGCAAGGACAAGACCCTCACCAGTTCTACGCAGGAAAGACATCAGATTGCTCCTTGACGCAGTGAATAAAGGAAGCATATAGTGATGTAGAGAAGGGGAAGCAAGGCTACAAGGTAGCCTCCATCCAAGATGGTGCAGTGCGCCTATATTGTCAGTTGATAGCGGGAAAGATCGTTAGAAAGAACTGCCTTACTCAAGTAACAAGATTCGTAGTCGACCTTGCAGGGAAGTGCGTCGAAGGGATGCATATGAACTGGGCGAGCTACCTTGTTAATGAGTTGGAGAAGGATTGTCATGAAGCGCAGGACCAAGGCTATGAGTTCCACTTTAGTTGGTTGTTGATATTAATAGCATTTGTCTCTTGGGAGATGCTGGAGGGAGTGACATTCCCTGAAGTTGAGCCATCAAAACCACTGGCTGCGAGGTTCACCACATTATGGTATACAAGAAACACGGTGAAGCAATGACAATCAAATGCGGTGTTCAATGCTTGCTACCTACAAATCACACCTGCCATTGAATCATTCCCTCGAATGAATCCAAACACCTTGCATACTTACAAACCACTAGCAAAGTTCCGCGCAGACCACCACTTCATCTACATCACTGCACACTGGCTTGAAAGCAAGGAGAAGCTGCAGTCCTACTACAAATTGACTGATGAAGACATGGAGGGGATAACCAAGGAATGGCTGGCTGAATTCCTGTTCCTAGTGGAAGATATAGATCTCTCCGAACCTGACATCATCGGAAGTCCTTTGGTCACCCGAACAAAGTATGATGGACCATGCAACACTAAGAAAAAGAAGAAGGAGGAAGTGCATGACATAGATAGTGAAGAGAAGGACAACACATCAGAGGAAACTGCGCATGACTCACCTGGAGGAGGAGGAGGCGATGAAGTAAACCAAGAAGAGGAAGGGGAAGAAGACAAGAAAGAAAAGGGTGAAGTAACACCGCCAAAGGATCCCCTAACAGAAGCAGAGACATCTAAGAAAAGGAAGAGTTCTATGAAGAAACCCTCAGCATGGAAGAAATCCTGAGCCAACAATCCTTAGTCATAGAACGTGCTCACAGTGGATGATGTTGACCTCATCATCACACTTGTAGAAGATGCTTCAGAGGGTATCTTTCAATGACATGAAGCAAAGAAGGAAACAATGTATGACATAATCGAGGTAGAGCTGAAGGGGGTACAACAATATATCTATTCAAGCCACACAATGTCTACTGCGCCGTCATCATCAGAAGGTCTAGAATTGGGGGATGAGCCCACCCAATTGTGAAGGATAACAGATGCGATAGAGGCTTGCCTTTGTTGAGTTCAGGAATAAAAAGAATAGGCCGCATAGGCCTTGAAGAAAGAAAAGGAGGAATCCCTAGAGCAACTTTGGGTTGCGTAGCAAGAGAAAGATGACATTAGAGCAAAGTTCGAGGAGGATAGAGGGAAAATACAGAAAGAGAAAGACCAACTGCTCATAGAGAAGACTATGTTTAGAGAGGTAGTAACTAGAGCACTTCACTTTGTGCCAGGCTTGGCCCAGATAGAAGAAGAGACAACAAAGAGACAAGTGGGGAAGCTCACTGGATCCATTCAGTAGCTTCAAGCAAGAGTAGCAGAGCTAGAACTTCAAGTAGTGCCTAGAACTCCGAAATAAGTACAAGATCAAAGGGAAGAAACTGCCAGGAGCGCAGTCAAAAGAATCAAGGTGTTGGCCTCAGACTACAAGAAACTCAATGACCGAAGTGCACAGACCTATGAGTGCCTTGAAAAAGACTTGGAGTTGAGGATATTAGAGGCACAAGTCTAGGAGGAAAAGAAACGGGCATCAACTGTGCAAGCAAAACTAAAGCAACTTACGACCGTTGAGAAGATGAAAAGGTCACAGGAGCAATGTGCAGTTCAACAACATGTCACTTCCATTCAGAACAGAGTGATGGAGGTGACACAGAGACTCCAACAAGTGCAAGATGAAGCTTTCACACTTTTTGAAGAGCTCGAGGGACAAGGATCACAATTGGAACAAGTGGTCGCAACAGTGGAACAATGCTTGGAAGGGCCTGTCACTGAGAAAGTAATTCAGTAGTTCACTGAGTAGGATGCTCTAGCGAAGAAGCAAGTCGGGGTAGATCGAGCTAAGATTGATGCATTCGAAACAGTGTTGCCTAGATTAGAGTGACTCGGGACAAGTCACAGGTGAGTGTTGTGGCCCTGTTGGCCCTCGACCAAGTTTTGAGATAACCTTGGTCGTGCTTGACCATTTTTGGGACTTCGATAGGTTGGTCGAAGACGGAGTGCCCAGGCGAAGTGGAGATCACGGGATGTCACCCATTTTACGGTCTTTTGGGATTTTAGGGTTTATGTAACGGGTATGGGATGTCGGCCTATGGGTTCACCCATGTTTTAGCCCCTTTTGTAATGTATAAATAAGTAGATATGAATTAGAGAGAAGTTAGTCGAAGGTGTGTCTTAGTGCATGAGTAGTTGGCTTAATGCAAGAATTTATTAAGGCTTGCAGAGCTAAGTGCAAGCATTTTGTAAGTGTTTTGTGCACAGACTGTGTAAGGATTTTTGCTTTGAACTAATTCGGGGAAGGAGGATCTGGCGAGGTGCACACGGATCTCCTGTCCTATGCGGAGTTGGCTTTGTAGCTGGGTGCCTGTAAGGAGATTGAAAGTGACTAATAAAGAAGAGAAGAGTTGGTGGACGTAGCCCCACACTGGGGTGAACCACGTATATCCTGTGTTATTGTGCTTTGTGCAGTGTTATTCATGTTGTTTATGTATTTATGTTCTTAATATTGATGTGTGATAGATTGATTCATTGATGCTTAGTGCTTTATATATGAATGAATGTTAGATCTGCTCTGATGCTATGTGATAAATGATTATATGTGCTTAAATCTTGGTTACTACTGCGCTGATCTGTACTGAGGGTTAGAAATTGATGAATGTTATTGGCTAAGTTCTTTGTTAAGTATCGTGATCATAGATCTGTGTCCTAGATAGGTGTTAGACACTTGAGTCCTGCAACCCCCCTTGACTCTACCTCGGGTGAGACTGCATCTTCTTTGCAGGTGTTGTCGAAAGGGCAGGTAGTTGGGGTTTTGTTGGTGAACTATTGAAGCGTTGAAACTTGGGCCTACCCTTGTGCCAGTAGAAAAAATCACATAATACCTCATCCTTGAAGGGTTGGATGCCGTATGACAATCAACACCGTTGGCTGACATGGAGATCTCATCCTTGGCAAAACCACCCGATGTTGTATGGATACGGGTGTGGTGTTGTCGACAATACCAATTGTTTGACAACCTCTGCTGAGATGAGGTTTTTCTGGCTTCTACTATCAACAATAAAATGCAGAGGGATCCCCTTCACCCACATTTGTGAATGAAAAATGCACTCCCCCTCTTTAGGATCTGTTGGTTCTTCTAGTTGAATTGTTGCGGTCGTGACAATAGCAGTGGGGTATGTGTCGATGACCTGTCCTTTACTAGTATTTTCAGAATCAGATTATGAATCAGGGTTCGGATCCTTATCTTTGATCTCAGCCACCAATGGCTATTTTGAGCGACATTCATCGGTGTTGGGCCAGGGGATTTTGTGGAAATCACACCATTTTTCGGTGTCCTTCTTTGTCTTCCTGTGACCCTTCTTTTCCTATGGCTTAGACTGGTTTTTGAGAGACTGTTTGTTAGGGTCATCTTTGTCATACTTTGGTTGTTATGGATTTTTAGACTCGAACTCCCATTTGTTCTGGTGCTTAAATTTCTGCTCGATTTTAACAACATATCGATAAGCAACATCGAGTGATGAGATGTCTAGAAAATCCATTTCAGTTTGTTTGTATCTGTGTAGAGCCCCACGATATTTCATAACCAAATGTCATTTGGAGTCTTTGATACCCAACTTGGTGCGTAAGGTATGGAAGGTATTGGTGAACTCCGAAACTGCTTGGTCCCTCTCTTGTCGCAGTGTGGTCCATCTCATGTACTGATCCTCATAGTTTCCAACAGAGTAATACTGTTCCTTTACCACATCCAGAAAAAAATCCCAAGTGGGCTTGACCCCATATATTCCAGACTCCTCTGTGGAACTTTTCTCCCAGTAAGTTTCCCACCAATGTTTGACATGGGGGAGAGCTTTAAGGAGTGTGAAGGTGATCTTTTCCCTGTCAGAAAAATTATGAACAGAGAAATAACCTTCTAATAGATTTAACCATTTGTCTAGGGAAGCCACATCTATCTGACCTTCAAATACGAGAATATCAAAATTAACCTATAAATTGACAAGATAGGTGCTTCCAAAGTGGTTGTTTGATGAATATGCACTTGTTGCTATCGGCAGGCATTGAAGGATGTGGGAAAAATTCTCCATCATTTCATCCCTTTATCGTGTGAGAGCTTGCTCAAGCAACAGATTTATAGGATCGTCTGCTCCGTCGTTTTTTTTTCTTCTGCCATGGATGGTTTCTTGGGCATGAGAGAGAAATTATATTCAAGAGAGACAAGATTGAGACCCAACTTTATATACTCGGACCTCGTCGGGGACATGCACTGAAAAAATTATCAAGAGCAACCTGCTATGATACCACTGATCTAGATTATTTTCGGCAGGAAATGAGAGCAGCGATGTAATAAATAAATGCACAAAGATATCGAGGATATCCAATAATATAACATAAATGTATCAGAGATGCAACCATAAACACATAGATACAATAATACATGATTTCTATTAATGAAAGAAATGTACAGAGACTGTAAAAATATAGAGTGAAAGACTCGCTAGAATGGTGGAAGCTTATCTTTGAGAAGAGATGTGATGGCTACTCGCATTCACAAGAAGATGATTTTACAATGAGGATCCAAAGGAATTTTTTATCATAAAGAATCCAAAACCCTAACCTTGGAAGATGAAAATCCAACAATGTTGTGGACCTCGTTTTGGGTAGTTTGGTGTATCAACTTTCCGGGGGCGTAACTTTGGCATACAATCTTTGTTTGGGGCGCATGATAGATGGTTGGAAAGGTATCGTCGAGGAGATTCATTTAGGGGGATCAATCAGAGCTTTGGATATCATTGAGAACCTCTATCCTAAAAAACTTTCATTTAAGCCCTCAAAATGGCCTCGAAAGTTAAAAACTGCTAAAAATTGTAAATTACCAAAATTGCCAGAAAACTGTTTTGAGTTAGTTGGAAAAGGTGGGTGGCCACAGATATCCACCTAGATCATAGAACAATTGAAAAATTTATTAATGAATTTGCAGTCGACACTGTGAAATCATATACTACTGCAGAGAAAGAGTTTTTGAAGGGTCCAAGAGGAAAGTATATTAGATCACTTTATACGTCGATTAATATTTTGCTGCATGATAAAGGTGAGATGACAATGGAGTCAGAAAAATAAATACTCTACAGGCATGGGGAAACTGCGGGAAGCACTAAGGATGATCTGAGATATGGAGAAGGATATGGAAAGAGGTAATAATAAGGAAGCAATGGAATCCATTATGATGGATAGATAACAAATCAAGGAAATAATGAATAAAGTGGGAACGATGCATAGTAGAAGACCCTACCAATATAATATTAATAGTAAAACGAAGGCAATAGCTGAGCGGGAAGGCTTGGAAAGTGATGAAGAAGAGGTAGAGGATCTCCATGCTATGGGGTAGATTGAGGAAATCCCGCTCACCACATATGATAGAAAAATCATAGGTCAAGGGTCCGACACCGAAGAAGGCTCTCCATTCCAGATCAGAATTAGTGTGGAACCCACAACCCCATGTGTGACTAAGACATCAAAAAAGAAAGAACCATTTACACAACCAACAATCAGTAGCAAAATAATTTTAGTAGGTCAAGGGACTAGTGGAAATTCAAGTGGAATTATGAATTCTGTGAGCAGTAATCAGTTATCTACACCATGCAAAGGAGGTAGTACATCAAATTTTACAATGGAAGGATCAGATCCAACTGTTCGGTTCCCAAAGTTTCATGGAGAAGGGTCGGGGGATCTAAAGAAGCATTTATTTCTTTGTGAAAAGATTTGGGCAGCTAAACATATCATGGACGAGGACACAAAAGTGGCGCAACTTAAAATCACATTCAAAGACTGTGCACTGGATTGGTATATGAGCCTCACAGTAAACATTCCAAAAGGAGCACCTACAACCATCACTGATATAAAGAAGGCACTAATCAATGAATTCTAGCGGCCAATCTTAGAATATCAATACATGAATGATATGGTAGAAATCGAACATAAGCCAGGAGAGTCAATTTGGGAGATCGAAAAGAAGTTCAAGCGATTTAAAGGTAAATTGAAATATCCTATAATAGATATGTAGCATAGACACCTATTCATTAATTCATTATTGCCACATTTTAAGTATCCATTGAGGCAACATAAGGTCCATACTCAGGATGAGGCTCTACAAGAAACCTTACAATTGGAAGAGAATAAGTATAAACATATAGATCCAACTGTAGAAGAGCTGAGAGAGGATCTAAAGAATTTGAAATTTTAGTTAAATCAGAATAAAGGCAAGGAAAAGAGGGAAGTTGTATAGTGTACATTATGCAAAACATAAGGACATCATAAGAATGAGTGCCCATAATTTTCACAATACTTGGGAGCAAGACTGCCAAATCATTTACCCACAAGAGAACTACGGTGTGAAATATGTAAGACACATGGAAATGATCCCTATCATTGTCCCATAATGAAAAAGTACCAAATAATTCCTAAGAGTACATTATGTAATTTCTACAAGTCTGTAGGACATGAAGAGAAGGATTGTCGAACTTTCGAAATGATGAAGGAAAGGACCTCAGATGCTTATAGGATGCAAGATAAACCAATGATAGGTCCACCTGCACAGTAGTATCAAAACACGAAACAATTTGCAGTGCCACCGCATTATAATAATGCACATCAATATAATCAAGTACCACAATATAATACACCATGCACAAACAATCAAGGAAACAAAGGAGGATTCAGAGAAGGAGGCTGTGGAAGAGGAGGATTTGGAAGAGGTAGAGAACCAGTAACCTGTCACAATTTTCAGCAACCTAGACATTATGCAAGGGATTGTCCACTACCAACAATGGCATGCATGTACTGTCATGCAACATGTCACGATACAGAAGGCTGTCCTACACTTCTCACAAGGATAAAAGAAAAAAGGAATCAGAATAATCAAAATGTTCAATGGATTGCCATAGAAACTAGAAATGATGGGAATAAGATTAATATAGTTACTTGAGGAGGAACCAAAACAGGAGAATATGCAACAAATCAGAATCAGAACCAACACTAGTGGGTCAGAAATAATACAACATCAGAGCAACATTTTGATGCATGCAAGGAAAAGGAGACATTCAAGCACGTTAGACAAGATATTTTATAGGAGAATATTGCTTCTAGTTTAGGTACAAATCCAAGAGATTATGTACCACTATATGATATGCCTCATCTATTTGATCATACCGACATAGATCAGTCCTTAGAACAAGTAAGTAATCTAAGAAACTTTCTGATGTCTTTCTTGAAGTTGTTAAATGATAAGACATCTCTACAAGTATTACAAAGTTTGTTAGAAAAGTACAATTATGGAGAAGAGATAAAACTAGAACAAAAGACAGTCAATTGGATCTGTGGGAAGACAAGGACAAATAGGGAGTTCAAACTGAATGCAAACATTGGAGACTTCAATATGGGTGACATCATATTAGATTTGGGGTTTGAGGTAAATGTTTTGCCTAAGAAGACTTGGGAAGCCATGGAGAACCTAAAATGGGATATTCACCTATTTAGTTGAAGCTAGCAAACCATCATAGAGTGGTACCAATTGGTCGATTGAAAGACATATTAGTGGATTTATATGGTGTGCACACTATGGTAGATTTTGAGGTGATTGATATAGTGGATAATACTACACCTTATCCAATATTGTTGGGATTGGATTGGGAATTTAACGATCAAGCTATAATAAAATTGAAGACCAGGAAAATGATTTTTGAATCATGATAATATATAGTTATAGCACCATTAGATCCTTGAGAAGGTGGAATATATGCCAACGACATACAACTTTGTCCCAGAAGAGATAAACTATTTTTATAGAACTACCGCGCGCGAGGAAGATTACATTAACCCAACAATATATGGAATGCTTAGTTGGAGAAACATTAGTTCTTGTGCTTCAGATTCTGATACAGGTCAGGAGAATTGGAAGAAACACTTACACTAAATGTCTACCAGAAGATGTGCAAGAATGACGTGCACACTAAGATGGGTTGGCACAGAGGTAAGAGAACCTCCAACTTTTATGGTCAAAATGACTTGGAATAATTTTTAAGGAATTTTGAGTTAGATTTTTTGGAAAATCAAAGGTTATTAGTTTTAGATATTGCATTTAAAGAAATACTTGCACATTGGTGGGGGACTCACAAACAGAAGATCCATGACTGGTATTGTTAGTGATATTTCTTGTATGGGGGTCAGAATGCAAAAGAATGGGTTAAAAACCCACTTGTCCTAAGTTTTGAATGATAATGTGCCCACGGTAAGTCACGAGCAAGTCCGAGCGGCAACGATTCGTGCGCCCGGATCAACGGCCCATATGGGATTCCGGACCCCCCCTGCCTTTATACCTTTAAGCCGGGGGGGGGG
>JZKD02S1602529.1:31403-65122 GCA_000966675.3 Picea glauca
AAGAATTGAAGCCCCCTGATGGATTGGGAAAAAGTAAGGTAAGAGCTTTAAAGCTCAAAGCAGTCAGATACTGCCTCGTTGACTAAGCCCTGTATTGGAAATACCCCTAGGGGGTATTACTGAGATGTCTGAACCCACAACAGGCCCAGAAGGTTATATTCGACTTCCATAGTGGTCTCTGTGGGGGTCATCATTTTTGGAAGACCACAACTCACAAGATCCTCCGAGCTGGGTATTACTGGCCCACCTTATTTCCTGATGTCTGCAAGGAAATCAGAGCTTGCATTAAATGCCAAAAATTCTCAGGAAAGCAACAGCTCAAATCTCTGCCATTAAAGCCTGTGGTAGTTTCAGCACCCTTTCAGCAGTGGGGATTGGACTTTATCGGAGAAATTCATCCTCCCTCAAGTGGCCAACACAGATGGATCCTCACTGCAACCGATTATTTCACCAAGTGGATAGAGGCTGTCCCCACCAGGAGTACTTCTCACAAGGTGATCATCAACCTCTTGGAGGACATCATAACCAGATTTGGTTGCCCAAGCAGGATTGTCACTGACAATGCCTCCCCCTTCAGGTTCGAGCCTCTGGTCAAGTTTTGTGAACAGTTCGGGATTTCATTGGTGCACTCTACTCCATATTATCCTCAAGGAAACAGACTAGTAGAGTCCTCCAATAAAAGTCTAATCAAGATTATTAAGAAGCTACTGGAGGGCAATAAAAGGGCCTGGGACTCAAAGCTCAAATTTTCTCTTTGGGCTGATCGGGTGACAACAAAGAAATCGCTAGGCATCTCACCCTTCCAACTTGTTTATGGAATAGAGGCCGTTTTCCCCACTCAGCTTGCCTTACATGTGGAAAGTCTCCTCCAGGACTTAGAAGGAGAATCTAACCATGTGCTCATAAGGATTCATTAGATGGTGGAAGTGCAGCAGATCAGAGAACAGGTCATGGACAAAGCCTACCTTCATCAGCAGAAGATCAAGCAGGCTTTTGACAGGAAGAGCAAAAAGAAAGAATTCGAGCAGGGTGATCTGGTGCTCAAATGGGACGCACCCAGGCAGGAAAAGGGAAAACACAGTAAATTTGATGCCCTCTGATTCGGGCCTTTCAAGATCCTTGAAGTATTTGCAAACAATACCTACAGGTTGCAGGATATAGAAGGCAAAGAAGTTTTTAGCAGCCCAGTAAATGGGCATTTCTTAAAAAAATGTTTTTTGTGAGCCCCAGTCGGCTCTTTTTGTTTTGTTTTGTAAACATTGTTTCTGATTTTGTTTTTTGGACTAATAAATGACTCCATACCCCAACAACAAAGGCACTGAATCTGAAAAAGAGTTCTTAGAGCATCACAGGGACCCTACTCACCCTTTATTGCAACTCACTGTTTGAAGTTTATCAGGACCTCACTCGTTCATGCATGCTTGGCCTAGTTCTGAGTTGAGATGATATTGTTCTGAGTTCTTCTCCATTTGATCACCCCTTTAAAAAAATCATGACATTAAAATAATGGGCTTCGGGCTCTGCTCCTGCAAGCAATCCAGGAGTGACTTCCGGCTCCAACAGGTATCGATGCAAAATATTTTTGTGCATCAGATTTGGTGCAGAACAAGAGAGTAAATATCTGGAGAAGTATGATGGAATAGTACAACCTAGAGAACATATAGACATATGCATAGCTCAATGGATACTGGTACCACCAGAGGAATGTCCACATCATTTCATTCATACATTAGACGACATCCCAAGAAATTGGTATACAGAACTAGAACTGTGCAGAAAAACTGTAAATTGGGAATATTTGCAGTGGAATTTTTTCATTACGTTTTCATTTGAATAGGAGAAACCAATGTTGGATGAAACAATGAAGTTGGTAAAAGATACTATCTTTGAAGAAACTGAAGTAGAAATTGTAAAATCTTATCAAAATCAAAATCGACAACAGTCAGACAATTTCTACATTTTTACCACATCGCAAAAGATAATCCAATAGAAGAATACCCGCATGATATTAAGATGACACAAGTCTAAGGGTAAAGAGAAGAAGAAGGATAATAGTTACAGTTAGAAGAATTTGTTGCACCATTGAGTATAAATAAAGTCAATATTGGAATAGAGGAGAATCCGAAGATTGCAAGTATTGGTGACTATTAGGATAACTAGACATTGGAAAGAATAACATAATTATTGCACAAGTATAGTGATCTATTTCCAATGAAATTTTTAGAAATGAAAGGGGTAGCAAGAGAACTTGGAGAAATGAATATTCCTCTAAGACCAGATGCCAGAACAATAAGATAGAGACCCTATAGGTTGAATCAAATA
This sequence comes from Picea glauca, assembly GCA_000966675.3. Taxonomy (NCBI): domain Eukaryota; kingdom Viridiplantae; phylum Streptophyta; class Pinopsida; order Pinales; family Pinaceae; genus Picea; species Picea glauca. The sequence continues at coordinate 33,726 of JZKD02S1602529.1, forward strand.
TATAAACATAAAGTTAAGGGAAAGATTGATATAATGTTAGAGGTTGGCATAATAGAACCCGTTGAAGAATATGAGTGGATTAGTCCTATAGTAGTTCATGAGAAGAAGCAAGGGGGAATAATAATCTGTGTATACTTGATGAAGTTGAATGATGCATGTATGCATGGTTCCTTCCCTACTCAATTTACATATGAGGTATTGGAAAATGTAGGAGGACAAGAAGCATACTCATTTATTGATGGATTTTCAGGATATCACCAAATCAGAATAGCACTAGAGGATTGTCATAAGACTATATTTTACATATAATGGGGGTCATACCAATACACAATGATTCCCTTTGGATTGAAGAATTCCACTGCTATTTTTTCAATAGAAGTGGTAGTTGCATTTAAATATTTTATACATAATTTTTTAGAGGTTTATCTGAAGGATTGGACAATATTTATCTTATTGAAAGATCATGTTGAAGTTTTAAGATTGATGCTAGACATCTGTAGATAATGTCAAATTTCCTTGAATATTAATAAATGCATATTCAACGCACCATTTGGAATTGTGCTAGGGCATGTGGTGTGTAAGAATGGTTTATTGGTTGATCATGCGAAGATTGTTGTCATTGTTAATTTAGCACCACCTAAGTCAGTGCACCAATTAAGAGCTACACTTGGTCATACATGATACTATAGGAAGTTCATCAGGATCTATGCATAGATTACTGCACCCATGGAGAAATTGTTAAAGAAGGATATCAAGTTTCAATGGAATGATGAGTGCCAATAGAGTTTGGACATCTTGAAGGAGAAAATGGTGACAACACTAATTTTGGTGTTTCCAGATTGGTCAAAAGAGTTCCATGTTCATGTTTATGCCTCTTCAATAACACTTGGAGGAGTATTAACACATCCAGGAGAAGGTGATATAGATCACCCAATAAAATTTGCAAGTAGGAAACTTTCAAATTCAGAGCATAATTACAATACAACAGATAGAGAATGTTTGGCTATGGTATATGCATTGCAAAATTTTAGACACTATTTGTTAGGCCACATTTTAAAATGTTCACATATAACTCTACTCTCAAATACCTAGTCAACAAGCTAGTTTGGGCGGGAGAATATGTAGATGGTTATTGTTATTTGAATAATTTGATTTTGAAGTAGTTGTGAAACCTGGAATATTGAATGCAAGGCCGAATCATCTATCCAAGATAACTAATAGACAGGAGCCAAGAATCCTGGAGGACAATTTTCATGATGCACAAATCTTTTCAGTACATATTGTTGATGAATACTGTGTTGATATTATTGAATTTTTGAGTACAGGATTTTCCCCAAAGGAATACAATACTACACAGAAGAAGAATTTGATGGTTAGTGCTGCAGATTACCAAATTGTTGTAGGACACTTGTATAAACTAGGAGCAGATAACATTATAAGGATATGTGTCATGGAACATAAATGTCCTATCATCTTAGCATAAGAACATGAAGGAATAGTTGGAGGACATTATGTAGGTAAAGTTATTGCACAAAATATATTGCACACACGACTATGGTGGCCAACAATTTCTAAATATGTAAAGGAATATTGCCAGAATTTTGATGTCTATTAGAGGGCAGGAAAGAAATCCAGGAGGGATGAGATGCTCTTAAAACCCTAGGTAACTCTTAAAGTGTTTGATAAATGGGCAGTAGAATTTGTAGGACAAATTAATCCATCATTACAACGACAAAATATTTAACTAGATGGGTTGAAGCAACAACAATAAAATATTGCAACATAGAAAATGCATCATACTTCATATTTGAAAAAGTAATTACAAGATTTGGATGCCCTAGAATTTTGATGAGTGATCAGGGAAATCAGTTTATCAATAGTACCATCCAGGCAATGACTGAATAATTTGAGATACACGATTAGAAGAGCACCCCATACCATCCTTAGGCTAATGGAATAGTGGAATCATTTAATAAGATATTGGAGAATGCCTTAACTAAAATTTGCAATGTAAATAAGGATGATTAGGATTTGAATATTCCAACAGTATTATGGGCTTATAGAACTACATGAAAGAAACTCATAGGGCATATATCTTTCAGATTGGTGTATGGCCAGGAAGCAATAATCCCTTTAGAATATTTGATACCTAATCTGCACATTGTAGCCATTACAAACATGACAAAAAAAGGTGCATCTTAAGAAAGATTGTCTCAACTCATGGAACTAGAAGAAGACATGATTATGGTCGGTTTTCATCAGGAAGTACATAAATAAAAGGAAAAAGATTGGAATTATAGACACATTAAGAAGAAAAACTTTAAGGAAGGAGATTTGGTTCTTCTCTATGGCATTAAATATTTACAACACCCAGGAAAATTCAGGATGCATTGGCTAGGCCCACATGAGATAAAGTTTATCACAAATGGAGGTGTTGTGCAACTTCATGATTTATCAGGAAAGGATATTCAAGGATTGGTGAATGGAAATCGATTGAAACAATATAGGGACAGTTGACCCAATAACCTTCAGTAATTGCAACAAAAGAAATTATAATTGTACATAGTGTATATAGTAGGAGTCAAAAGAGAAAAACAAGAAAAATACAAAAAGATGCAGTAGATAGATAAGTGGTAGAAAAGTAGTTAGATGATACAACACACAAGTAGATAACAAGTGGTATGAAATAAAAAGAATACATGTCACGCTGGACAAATGGGACAATAAAAAAAACACCGTACCAAGACAAAGAGCGGTTGGAAAGAGGAAAAAAGGTGATCGAAAAAGTGGGGTGTGACGAAGCATTTATGACATAACCTATAAAATAAGAAATTGTGCACCAAAAGATTCATCGTGACTTTATGCGAATGAGAGATAAGGAATAAAACCTAGAGCGAGCAGGTGATTTTGAGATGGTTTAGTGAATATTCAAAGCAACCCTGTTTGAATTTAGAAGAATGGCGCCACCAAAGTTTGGAGCTCCTAGCTGAATCGTAAGGAAGACACAGAGTGATGTGAATTCTGCAAATGACATAGCTGCCGACAGAGAAAACTAGAATCATCCGGAAGGAGTGGTGGATGTGGATGCAACCCTATCTCCATTCATTGAGCCGGTTAGTCTGATGATTGTGGAGGAACAAGAACAACAAATTTCAGCGACAAAGGGAATGGACATCAATCCACAGAACGACATACAAAACCCTAGCACAGAGAAAAACCCCACACAATGAATTGGATTAGGAGAACCACAATGGATTGATGAGCATGATGGTGAATGAATAGAGTTGGATGAGCCCAAAGGAAAGGCCAAAGAAGCGCATTACCCTCTAGTAGAGCCAGTGCAACAGGTGGAGGAACAAGTATATATTTAGGATATTACAAGCAAGAAAAACTCAAACATGGAAGAAGATGAGGATGAGAACCAAGAAGAAGGGCCATCAACAGGAAAGAAAAAAACTAGGGAAAAACTTGTTGTGCCAAGAACACCAAACAAACAGAAGGAGTTAACACTGACATTACCACAAATACTTGAAGGAGTCAAAGTATTTGGTGACATGTTAGGATGTGTAAAAAAACTGAAGTATGTTGATCATGATGTGACAAACATAGACAAGTTCCTAGATTTTGTGATGTAAGTGTACATGGAAAACAAGGGAGCAGGTCCATCAGGGGATCCTATGTTGGAGATGAAACAATGGATTGTAGGATTATATAAAACATGGATCATGAACTTGCCATATATTCCCCACTTTGGGAGGGGAAAATATGAAAATTCTCATGTGAAACAACTACTGGCACTGGTACATGGATGCATCTTATGGATGGAGAAAACAATATTTAATTGTAGAGATCACAAGTTTACCAACAGATGGAGATAAATTATATCACTATTTGGATGACCAGACAAAGGGAAAATATTTAGCAGAGGAGATGAAGAAGAAATATGGCACAGAGAGAGGGTCTCGGAGAATAATCATTAACCAAATTAGTGAACCAACAATGAGTTTGACAACACAATTGATGGCATGAAAACTTTTGAGGAAGTGTCACAAGGAGGATGCACCTACATGAGTCATAGTAGCAGTCATGCATTACCCAAAGGGGAGTCTACTTAGGTGGGCTCCATATCTACTTAACTTGTTTTTGGAGGACTACGAGGATGCGCAAGATTTTGGATTAGAGTTTCATTATTCATGGTTGATTATCTTGATAACATTGATTGGTTGGGGAGAAACAAAATACAATGCATTTTATTTGAGGTTAGGGAAGTGTTGCGTAACAAAGTATACAACATTATGGCACACTTCAGATCTGAAGAAAGGGAAGGAAAATTCTGGCATTTTTTTCCATGTTGTTTGATGAGATGCAAGAAAAACTGGAAAATACATTTTTGGTTTACCTACACTCTTGCTACCATTCTTGGGCTGACTCGGGTTCATATCTACTATGGTTTCCAACAAACCCCCCTAAAACTATCGGACCTCCTGGTAAAATAGAAGGAAACACAACACAAATAATGCACTACGCAGTCTCACCCGAGATAATTCTTATGGGTGGATGCAATGCTCAGGTGCTTGCATCCTGGGAATGAGTGGGGATATGGAATTCAATTCTGTTATCTTCATTCGTTTAATCTAACATTCAAATTATCTTGATTAATCTATCATTCCTACTCATGCATGTAAAACAACAGATCTATCTAAATCATTCATACATTTTTCTAACATATAATTATTAATAACAAAGGAGATACACAAAATTAAATTACATAACACATGATCTACCATGGTTCACCCCTCCTGGGCTATGTCCATAAAGATTTGGATGCTCTACTCTTTTATTATTATGTTTCCCAAAACTACAATGCCTCTCTCTTTACAACTCTTCATAAAAATAGGTCGATATCTACAATGAGGCGGACTAGATTACACTAGGGTCCTTATCCTGCGATCTAACCCTCAAGATCCACCTTATTTTCTCTCCTCAGCTCCACAAATTACAAAATATATCGGAATTGTAGTCCTTTAGTCTTCAAACAACTTAGTAAAAATGTCCAACAACATGACATCCAACTCCGAACCTCAAACTAGACCTCCTAGGTGCCTATTTATACATGTTTTTGGCTTATCAGTCATTACATATTCTTACCAAAATCCTAACCCTATCATGGTTAGGTCTTCTTGCATGCATGCCTCGCATGATTTCCTCCTCTTCACGCACATTTACCTTGCACATGTTGCTTTTCCTGCCAACTATATTTCCCTTCTTTGTGATTTATTCTCCAAAATGGGCCTATGCCCAACATGCACCCAACTCTAATATGTGTCTTGTCCCGAGCCACCTAGGAACTGCATGCCCCCTTGAAAACCTCTGCTAGACTGTGGAACTTGTTTCCTAGTCCCCTTCCTCATGTTTGGACATGCCTGACCCTTTCTATAAGCCCTTCTAAGTTATGCACCATGACTTCCTCCTCAACCATGTTTGTGCCCTCTCCCCATGTCCACACCATATTCTTCTTCTTTGTCTCCAACTGCGCGATCATTTCTGCTGCTTTCTCTTGGAGGGGTTCCTTTTGCGCCTGTCTCTCTTGTTTGTGCACCCGTGCCATCTTTATTTTGGCTTGTAATCTCTTCATCTCCTGCATTCCTTTTAAATGCTCAGTGATGCCCATTGTTTTCTACCTCTTCTTGAGGTCTCATATTTTTGCATTTATCCTCTCTTCCGCCTAGTCCCACCGTTGGACTTGCTCATCTTCCTCCAACGCTGTCCAAAGATGCATTGTTTTGTCAAACAATTCTGTTGTTGTGTTAACTTGTTTCTCCAAATCTACTAGTTGGATTGCAGCTTCTTCTTTCCTCTACTCCCTAACCTCGGGTGGAGTTTTCAAAGTCAGATTTTCCTTCAGTTCCTCAAGCAGTTTCCTATAGTGGTCGATGGTTTTGTCAATCTGATTGAGTTTTTCCTCTATACTTGGACTCTCGGCCTACGCGCTGTCTGAAAGGTTGTTGTAGAATATTGTCACCCCTTGTTCAATTTTAACTGCACACTCTTTCTCTTCTTCGGTCTTGAACTTTACTTGTTCGAGCACGATCTCCAATTCTTCCTTGTCACTTTTAGTTTCCTGCAGTTCTGTTGCATATGTCCTTGCGCGTGACTTCACCTCCTGTGCGACGCTGAATTGGAGACTATACAACACCTTTGTTGGTATCTTAGCCAATATAATTTTGACCTGCACCAACTCTTTCAGTGGCATCTATGCTATGGTTTTATCCATTTGCAACTTGTCCTTTGTTATTCTGAATGTTGGACTTGCTTGCGTAGTTGTGTGAACAATGTGTTCCATTTTCTGGGTAGTCCTTGTCGTCACTGCTGTTTCTCCATAGGGGAATTATTCTATTCCCCTTTTAGACCTCTGCGCGGTATTGATTTGCTCGAGGACATGTCTTATTCCAACCAGGTCATCTTGTATCTACCCCCTTTAGTGATTTTCTTCTTCAAATTCTTTTGCGACCTGGTCTTGCACCTTTTTAGCCACTAGGTCAACATCATCCTATGTGATTATCTACTCGGGTGGCTCTTTGTGCGCCTTTTCCTTATTGTGTGTTCCTCCTGATTGTGAAATTGGCTACTTAGGTAGCCCTGGTTCTTGGGGAGCAGATGCTGAGGGGGTTCCCTATGTTCTCGTAGCCCCCTCTCCTTGGTATTTTTGTTGTGAGGCAATGTCCTTCTTTCCTGATTACGCATCCTTCTTTCTTGCACCCCCCTTCTTTTGCTACACCGACTTTTGTGTTGGTTTCGACCTTTTGGTCACAATGGTTTTTTCGACAGGCATATTAGTTTTCCCTACATCCACCTCCGTGCCCTTAGGGACTTCTTGATGTAATACTAGGATCTTCCATTTGTCGGGCCAATATCTCATGGCCATTTCTACGTCTTCCTCCATTACGCAGTATCTTAGTTGGAGCCACTCCTTTGTTGGATCCCTGTGTGCTTGGATCCACATGTTGTGCCTGGATGCCTTAAAGTTGGAGATGTCATGGAACTACGTGACTAAATATGGGGTTATTTGCCAAGTGTTGGCTATACTCTCCTGTATCTATGTGAAGTACTTGGTGAAGGTACCCGTGTTTGTGATTCTGTGCTTGGGGTCAGATTTTCTCCCCAACGACATGTGTCATGTTGTGTGACACCAACCTATCCAAATACAAAAGTATGAATATGGGGGTTCTCTCCAACCCATCAACGTAATCAACATGAGTAGCCATGAGTAGTGGAACTCTATTCCGAGGTCCTACGCGTCTTTGCATTCCTCCATGAACATGTCGAGTAGGTAAGGGGCCCAGTTGAGTGACGTGCCATTTGCACACTGTGCTGCAGCTGCGACGACCCCGACATAGACTTATTCCTTGTGACATTTTGCAGGCCATGATTTTAGTGGCCATATGTGTCACGACGTTGCTAATCCTTTTGATAATTATGCTGTGCAATCCCCTCTCTGTTCCATATGTTCTCTTCATTTCTTTTGCTAGTGCCTTCTCCTTAGTTTTTTCGTCCAGGTACTACGTGGGGTTCTCACACATTGACAATAGTCCTGTAATTGCTATGATTATCTCTACATCTATGGAGATGACCTGTTCCATTCAGAGAAATCCTCCATGGAGGACCACTATCAACTGCTTGATGCAATTGTTCACATCTTTCGCCCTTCCAAAGTTGGGAATCTCCAACAAGTTGAGGATCCCAGTGTTTGCTAGGTCAGCTGCCCATGGATTTGGTTGTAGGATGGGGTCTCCAAAGGTTTCTATGCCTATGTGGTCTAAGTAGAAAATTCGAGAATTTTCCTATGTCGGCCACATCGTGGTCCGAGTACCTCAGTTTCACCACACAATCTAGTAGTGTTGGCATGGTTTGCACTACTTCTGGAATGCGGGGGAGCACAATTGCTATGTCCAGATGCCTGCATGGGGACTGCACCATAGGTTGTTTTCCCTTCCACTTTGTCTGTTGACTTGAGGACCTTGCCTCCATCTGTCTTCTTTCTACATCAAGGTCTGGCTGACCAATGATATCCTCTACCAGACCCTCCTGTTCCTACACGGTTTCTTCTCTGGTGTAATCGGGTACTGCTGCCTTTGTCTGTGCAACATCTCTGCCATTTACCTGCGAGACCCCTTCAACCATTATGGTTTATGATGGGTTTTCTATGTTATGCGTGAGATTTACCTACACATTGCTAGATGGGTCGACTTCCATGGCCAATGAAATTGGACCCTGCCTTTCCTCCACCATTGATGTAGGGTCTATGGGAGATTCAACCGACGACGAAATTGAGTCGATGTCGACAGATTCCTTGGGCTATCTGGTTTCCTTTCCGGACTCTGCTGCCTCTGGTGGTGCCCTGCTTCTTCGTGTTTTCCTCCCTACTTGGCTCGACACACCCATATTTGGTGGTGCCATCGTGAGTAGTGGTTGGTTTTTGCTGACTAACTCTTCACTGGTTCACCCTGTTTCAACTCACTTCGGCTCTGCGTACTCTATATCTCTACAATTTCATGATTTCACAATGGGTCTTATGTTTCCAGCATTTCCCCTTTATATAGGCGAGTCATGAAGCTTCTTGGAGAAGTTTCCCCAATGTTGATTAATGTAATGGTGCTTTATTCGTACTTTTGCATTGAATTTCATAATCGCTGCTAGTTGGCGCCTTTCTGCCGTAACTGCCATTTTTCAAATTTTCGCCTTTTCTGACCATAATTGCTGCCAGTTGGCCCTTTTTCTCCATAATGACCATTTTTCAAATTTCTTCCTTTTCTAAGCATAATTTCTTCCATTTGGCGCCTTTTCGCCGTAACTGTCATTTTTCAAATTTCCGCCTTTTCTGACCATAATTGCTGCCAGTTGGCGCCTTTTAGCCGTAACGACCATTTTTCAAATTTCTGCCTTTTTTAATCATAGTTGCTTCCATTTGGTGCCTTTTCTCTGTAACCACCATTTTTCAAATTTCCTCCTTTTCTGACCGTTGGTCCTTTTTCCAGCGCGTTGATTTTTCCAAGTGTGCAGTATGTCGTTTAGTCGTTGCACGTGGAAATTTTCTTTTCGTCACGCTAAGTCCATTTTTTCCACACACAATCTTATGATGTTTGGCATGGTAACCCCGTTTTTTTCAACTATAATACACTATATACATATGTCTTTACTGCGCGGTAACTTTCTAAGTACTAAGAGGTTGACTATCCCTATATAGTTTCAATCGACTCCCATTGATCATTCCTTTAAGTTCTGTACCTCCTAAATATTTCAACTGTAGAACTCCCCCATCTGTGACAATATTCACTTCATATGGTCCCAACCAATGCATTCTGAATTTTCCTGGGTGCTGAAGAAATTTACTGTCATACACCAAGACTAGGTCTCCCTCCTTGAAACTCTTCCTTTTAATATGTTTTTCATGCCAAGATATGTCCCTTTCTTTCTGTACTTCTTGGTGAAATCCTACTATAATCCTATCTTCTTCCATCACCATCATCTGACTTATCCTTTCTTGTAATGTGCCTCATTCTGTCATGTTGGTGATTGCTGCTACGTGCAGACTAGGTACCAAAAATTCTAATGACATCACTGCTTCTTGTGCATATACCAATGTGAATGGTGTCTTCCCTGTTAGTTTTTTGCATGTAGTCCTATATTCCCATAGTACTACTGGTATCTTCATATCCCAATCATCCCTGTTGACATTGTAGATATTTGTCAATTCATTCTTGAGGATCTTATTAAAGACTTCCACTGTTCCATTTGGTTGAGGGTGATATGTTGTACTCTTTTGATGATAGACTTCAAACTCCTCAGTCATAGCCTTGATAGTTCTATTGATGAAGTGAGTGCCTTGGTCACTCATCAAAATTCTTGGGCATCCAAATCTAGTGATCACTTGCTCAAACATGAAGTGTGCTTCTTCTGCCCATCTCGTTAAGTACTCTGTCGCAGTAATGATATACCTTGCTCCCGACCTCTTTGCTGGTGGATTAATTGGTCCCACAAAATCTATTTCCCATTTGTCGAATACTTGAAAGGTTACTTGTGTTCTTAGGGGCATCTCATCCTGTCTATTAGGTTTACCAACCCTATGACATACATCACATCTCTGGCATTAGTCCTTTTCATCTCCGTGGATGGTAAAACACCATAGTCCTGCGCGATAGATTTTCCTACATAATTTCCTCCAACTATTCCCTCATGATCCTCTACTAAAATCCTAGGCCTTTCATGTTCTAGTACACATATTCTCAAGATGTTGTCTACGCCTATCTTGTATAAGTGTCCTACAATCAATTGATAGTCTGCAACTCTGACTACCTGATTTTTCTTCTGCGGAGTGTTGAATTCTTGTGGCGCAGTCCCTATACTCAAGTATTGAATGATGTCAACAAAATATTCATCAGCTACTTGGACTAAAAATAACTGTGCGTCAGGGAAGTTGTCCTCTAAATTTGTAGGTTCTTCTCCATTGGTGATCCTTGACAGGTGGTCAGGTCCTGCATTCAACTTCCGTTGTTTGAATATCACTTCAAAGTAAAACTCTTGAAACAACAGTAACCATTTGCAGATCCTCCCCCCCAACACTAGCTTATTGAATGGGTTTTTGAGGGAAGAATGATCTGTGAACATTTTAAAATGTTTCCCAAGTAGATAGTGTCTGAACTTCTGCAGTGCATATACCATTGCTAGGAATTCTCTTTCTGTAGTATTGTAGTTCTTCTCTTACTCTAACAATTTTCTACTTGAAAATGCTATAGGATAATCTAACTCTCTTGCTCCTAGCTATACCAGAATATCTCCAAGTTCTTTGGTTGATGCATATACATGCACATGAAATGTATTTTCCCAATCTGGGAATACTAGTATCGGTGTTGTTACCATCTTCTCTTTTAGAGTGTCCAACCCTCGGTAATAGTCCTCATTCCACTAAAATTTACTATCTTTTTTCAATAGTTTCTCCATCAACGCAGTGATCTACGCATACCCTTTTATGAATTTCTTGTAGTATCCTGTGTGTCCCAATGTTGCTCTCAATTGACATACTGATTTTGGTGGTGGTAAATTGACAATCATTGCAATCTTTGCAGGATCTACTAGCAATCCTTGTTTGCACACTATAGAGCCCAATAGTATCCCAAAAGGTGTCCCAAAGATGAACTTATTGATATTTAATGATATATGACACTACCTGCATATTTACAACATCAACCTTAATACCTCTACATGATCTTTCAATAGACTATAGACTGTCCAATCATTCATATATACTTCTAAAAAATGATGGCTGAATTCTTTGAATGCATCTATGACTACTCTTGAGAATATTGATGGTGCATTCTTCAGTCCCAAAGGCATGACTGTGTATTGGTAGGATCCCTATTTTGTGGTAAAAGTGGTCTTGTACCTATCTTCTGGAGCTATCTTGATCTGATGGTATCCTGCGAATCCATCTGTGAATGAGTATGCTTCGTGGCCTCCTACATTCTCCAATACTTCATCTTTGAAAGGGGTAGGAAAAGGGTCATTTAGGCAAGCATCATTCAACTTCCTCAAATAGACACATATTCTTATGCCTCCTTTCTTCTTTTTCTGAACTACCATAGGTCTTACCCATTCAGATTCCTCCACTGGTTCTATGATTCCAGCTTCCAACATTTTGTCAATTTCTGCTTATATATTGGGTTCAGTCTATATGGTCATTGGTTGAATCATCTAGCCTCAGGTTTGAGAGGTATCTTCATCTCTCCTAGATCTCCTTCCATGCCTTTCATCTCTGTAAAGGTTGTTGGGAACAGGTCACTGTACTCGCGCATAAACTCTGTTATTCTTTCTACTGTTTGTTCATCCCAATAGTGTCCAAATGGGCATTTTGGGATTATCGTTTGTCCCAATATTTACTTTCTTCACCTTGATTGGCACATAAAATAATTTTTATTCAAGAGATGTAACTTCCACCTCCCTCTCTCCTTCAATTTATGTAATTTGAATGTTGCATGGGTCATCTTCATCTGGTGCTTCTTCCTTCACATGGTAGCATGAAAATATTTCTTTCACTGTCTGTCTATTCTGCTGTCAGTACTCTGTTATAAGTTCAAACTCTGGTTCTTTAATGAATATTACCCCTCTGATCTATTTTAGTGTTGAATCCATGTTGGGGTTCTCATGTTCAAATGATAAAGTGACTATAAAATTTTGTTGTAATGTTGTCCATTCTACAGTGCCTCTGCGCAATTCCTGGTCTACATACCAGTTTGCTGGAATTCCTTCCAATGTGTGAATAAAGTGATGAGACCATTCTTCTAGTGGTGTCATTCTCCATAGTGTTATGCACTTTTCCAAGTGTTCTTCTGGTGTCTCTTGTCCATCATATCTCTACAGTTGATTGCTTCCTTATTCTACGCCAAATCTGATGTGCAGTAATTGCTTACATTGGTACCAATCCTTGACTGTCTCTTTGTGCGCACCCCACCATATTGTAGGTGTTTCCTTGAGTGCTATGTATAGAGCTACGAGCCTCTGATTTTATAACACTTCATATTCGTATCTTGTTAGGAATTCTTCTAAGTTATTCACCCCATGAAAGGTGGGGGGTTTTCTTATATCTGTACCTACCCATCTTACTGCATGACCTATTCTTGCGCACCTTCTTGTGGAGACTTCATGTAATCTCTACTGCCAAATCTCCAACCTTGTATCTGAGTCTGACGTGCATGATGTGATACTTCTCCAACTGAGTATCCCATCTGTAGTTGGATTCACATAAACTTCTTCTCGCGCGGTGGTTATGTATAGTTGGTTAATTTCCTCCAGGTCTAAACAAGTGGTTTCTACAAATCTTTCTTCTTTTGATGGATCTAGTGGCACAATGACTATGTACTCTCCTAACTCGAATGTCATCTTCCTCGTCTTCAAATTGATTATGCCCTGATTTTCAAATGCCCAATCTAATCCAAGAAATGTCGGATAAGGTATTGTGCCATCCATCCACTATTTCTATCACTTCAAAATCAACTTTAGTGTGCATTACATCCAGATCTATTGTCACACATTTTATCCTTCCAATTGGAAGAACACTGTGTTGATTTTCTAGTTTCAACTGAACATGTGAATATCCTAAGGTGGGCTCTCCCATACATTGCCATGTCTTATTGGGTATCACATTCACTTCGGAGCCTAAATCTAGTATAATATTCCCCATTGAAATCTCCAATGTTGGCATTCATTCTAAATTCTCTTCTTATCCTCCTCCTTGTATGCAGATGATTAACTGTTTTCTACTCTAACTTTCCCTCTACGTCTGTGTTACATATTTCTAACATATTTTATAACACTTTAACAGATGATGGATCATTTAGTACTTTAAAATAGGATTGCAACAAAGCCTTTATGGTACTTACTTGTTCTAGGGGTTGTGCTTCATTTGTGTGATCCAACGATGATGGCATCTTGTACGTTGTTACATCCTGAGTATACTGTGCAGTTGATGTAGTTTCAATGTCTGGCTTCAAGAATTCTTTTATGGTTTGCTTGAATATCTCCTTTTCATTCTGCGTATCAAACTACTTTTGTGGTTCAACATTCTTCTTCACCCATTGGTTTTGTGCTAGATCTTGTCTTACTACATCATCTCCTGTATTATATCCTCCACACATAACTATGTGTTAGGCCCCAACAAGTCCCCCTAAATTTTTACAAAATTTAAAGGGCCCCCATTAGAATCTTGATAATTATGATGAGCTACAGAATCAACATTTTCAAATAGTTCCATACCTTAGCTTGCTTTGAGACAAAATTAAGACATTCACTATAGTATGAGACATTCATTACAAGAGTATATGTTAAAATTTAAAAACAAACATAAAAATCTCAATTTAAACAAAAACATTAATTTTTATCAACTGTTTACTTTCATTTAAATTATGATTATGTGTTCTTTCTTTTGTTCATTAGAAAGTTTGACTATTTTGAATAATGTGTTCAATACTTCATCAAATAATGTCTTGGTTGGTTTCTCATTTTCATAAAATCATTTGGTGTTATTAATTAATTAAATTCTTTTTTCATTTTGCATCTCAAAATAATAATAATAAAAAAAAGAATTATCTATGTTTTGTTTGATTTTGTAAAAAACCAAAATTAATATTTTTATTTTCTCCATTAACTGAAAGCTTCTAGAATTTTAAGATCATATTTGAAAGGAAATTATAAACAATGTTTGTTTAGAACTTACAATTAGTTTAAATTCATTTTTGATTTTATTGTTCTAGATTTTGTTTTATTCACAATTTTTAGGTTATTAATTTAGTTTTTTTTTTTTGTTTCACAGGTTTCTATTATCAGTTATTTGGTATGGCTCTGATCATGGCTTGGATTTATTATCCAAATACGTTCAAGATGATTGATCCAAAAATAATATTGGATTGCTACAAATAATTTTATGAGCAACAACAAATAAAATTTGGAAAGACGTCAAGATCAGACAAACGATTTTGTAGGACTAATTGCAACCAAACCGTGAGGAATTTGAAGAAACGGTTGAAAACACATTTCCCAAATGGACCTGTTTACCTTTCACGATGGAATTTTCCCAAATAAATGCATGATTTGAGAGATATTTGTGTCTCTTTACGAGGCAAATTTCAGGTGGCAGAAATTATTGGTGATGCCTAGATTGTTCATTCATTGTATAAATACATGAGAAAGTTCAGAGCCAGAGATATGGAAGAATTGGAGAGGAAGATTATTATCCTTTCTCTTTTGTATATTATTTATTTTGTAACCTTTTCTTCTTTTCAAATGGAGTAATGGATGGTTGAAATTTTGGGAGAATGGACGAGTATTTTCGAAGAAGAATATGAAACTCCAGATTGCTTAATGGATTTTGTCTTGTGAGTAAAATGGTTTTATTTTCATTATAATATCTTCATAATCTTTGAATAATTGTTTATGCATTGATTTAAATTAGCTTTAGTCTATTTTATCAATACATGGTTAATTTCTATCATTTATGTATTAATTTTTTTCATCTTTGTCTTTAGACCTGTGTGATGCTTATTCCATTTCGTTTTTCCATTATTGTTGTATTATGAGAATGTTATTATGGTTGATTTTAGCTTTAGATTGTCATCATATGGTGTTTTCATACTGTTAAATGTTATATGTTGTCCGTAATTTCTTATTTCATTTTTTATGTGTGATTGATCTATCATTTGATTATTTTTGAATTTATTCTTAATGTTAAATCTTGGATAATATCAATATTCATATCTAAGTTTTCTCTCATTCTTAAATATTGATCATCTTAAGATCACAGGATTTTTAATTAGATGTCTTTCTGTTGTTATTAATTTACTCCAATATCAAATAATTCTTTGAATGTATTCTGGAAGTGCTAGTATTGTTTTGTTATAGGTTTCCCTTAACAATAGTACATGCAGGATCTCATACAACACAGGAAGATAAACTCAGTTGACTGATCAGTTAGAGGTTAGTAGATGCATTCTTTTCTTTTATTTAGAATTGTTTATGAATGAAACGATGATTACATTAATTAGCTTTGACTGTTTTTGTGTCACTGTTTCAATCATATTCATTTAGTATTTATTTGTTTAATATCTTTAAAAAAAAAACAAAAAATAAGTGTTGTTCATATTTGATTCATAAACTTTATCAAACAATCATTTTCACAAGATTTCATGCAAACCTTGTAAACTGTATATAAACTGTTCATAATCATTTGTATATTCACATTCTTAGATAAATATTTGTAATTATTGTGTCGATTGTTAGAATTTTTTCTTTAGTTAGTTTATTTCTTTTTTCTATCTTTAGGACCCTAGTTGGCTAACAAAGCCATTAAACCCATCAGGATAGGTCATACCAAATGACTTGGGTTAATTAGACAACCCCGGACTGGGTCTATCCTTCCAGTTGACGACATGTCAAATTTGCCCGTCAACACTATGTTGATATTTTTTCCATCATCCCTCGCTTCTGAAGAAATACATTGAACATTCTGATTGTTCTGATTTCTCTTTTCCTGGATCTTCCCCAATAATGTCAGACAATATTCTATGTCATGGTCAGATGCACGACAATACATAGATGTCGCAGGTGGAGGTGGAAGTGGACATTCTCTTGCATAGTGTCCTAGTTGTTGACAATTATGGCATACCACCGGTCCTCTGCCTCTTCCAAATCCTCCTCTACCTCATCCTCCACCTATATAGCCAACTCATTATCCTCTCAGTGAGTTTTACTGAGGAACATGGTTATACTACAAATGATTATACTGCGGTTGCGCGGTATGGTACTGCGGATGCACAATGTTATATTGTTGTGGCGCAGTGTTATATGGGGATGGTACTAGGTTAAATTATTGTGAAACTTTCCCTGTCATCATCTATGCATACACCCTATAGGTTTTTGATGTTATTTCCCTCATCAGCTCCATTGTCCTGCAATATTTGTCATCATGGCCTACTGACTTGCAAAAGTTGCAATATGAACTCTTAGGCACTTTCTGGTATTTCTGCATCATTGGAAAATGATATGGATCATGCCCCTGTGTCTTACAAATCTCACACCATAGTCTCCCTATCGAAAAATGGTTTGGCAGTCTTGTTTCCATGTACTGCACGAATGTTGGGCATTCATTCTTGTGGTGTCCTTCTGTTCTACATTTGGTACACCAAACAACTTCTCTTTTGTCCTTACTCTTGTTCTAGTTTAATTGAAATGTTATATTCTTCAGGTCCTCCTTGAGCTCCTCTATTGATGGATCTATATTTTGATATTAGTTTTATTCTATTTGCAAGGCTTCCTACAAAGCCTCTACCTGGGTCTGAAACTTCTACCATTTCAAAGGATATTTCAAGTGTGGTAGTAGTGAATTCACAAACAGATGCCTATGCTGCATATCTATCATGACATACTTCGACTTTTCCTTCAATCATTTGAATATCTGGTCTATCTCCGAGAAAAATTATCATGGCTTCTGTCTGATCTCTATCAACTCATTCATGTACCAGTCCTCTGATCTAGGCTTTTGGAATTCATTTATCATCAACTTCTTGATATCCAAAATCGTTCTGGTTGTTCCTAGTTGACTGTTTGCAACTAATCTCATGTACCAATCCAGTGCGTAGTCTCTTAGCATGATGGCTAACTGTGCAATTTTGGTATCGTCATCTGCGATTTTCTTTGCTTCAAAGATCTTTTCACAGATGAACAAGTGCTTCTTAGGGTCCTTCGACACCTCTCCCTTGAATTCTAGTAACCTGATGGTCCCTAGTTCAACATTTGAGAGAAAATGGTTCAAAAGACGATAGAGGATCTTGAATGGATTCAAGGTCCACGAAACTCCGTAGGCAAATGAAGTCGATATTACTGCCGAGACAAATCCTCAATATGCATTCCCACTACGTTCAGTTCGGCTTTGGAGGGGTTATCTCCACTGCCTTTCTTCACACGACCTCATGTTTATCCCCTATATTATAGGGGGTTCCCAGATAACTTTTACAACATTGGAATTAAACACTCTCTAACTTTGACTGCAATTTTTGATTTAATGGCCTTGAAGAGTTTCCTGTCCAACCTAATTCAAGGCCCTAAAACCCTAAACTAGTTTGTTGACCCTACAAACAAAAAATCTAGTATATTTTAGATTAAGTGTTCATTTTAAAGGCTTGATTTACTCATAAGGTATGGTAGTTGTTATCAAACTAATTGGTAGGTGCAGACACTAACAGATCTCCCTAGATCCACCTAGATCTAGAACAAAATAGGAAAATACATGACTCTTTCCCTAAGTTGAAATCATTGAATTAGCTAGTAAGGAGGAACACGTGACATACCTTTGTATCGCTTCCTTAGGTCTCTGTTGCTCCCGCTTTGCTCCGGTGCTCTCATGAGGTCAAGACCAAGACAACACAAACCAACCAAAGTAAAGATAGCAAAATGTATTCAACGTCAACTTATGCATATGATCAAGGAATTACCTAATAAAGTAAGAGTGACTTTATGGGAAAGGGACATGTCGTTGTATTATATTAATTGAAAGTAGAAGATACACCCTGATCGCCTTGATGTCACAAGATTCCCTTCAGTGACTCTTGGTTCCAACACACACACTTGCTATGTACTTGCATGAAGAAGATCCAATTCTTCTTTATAGACCAACTAGAGCCTTCAAGCCTCTGTCCAAGCAGGATTCTTCACACAATTCCTTCACCAATTCTTCAATTAATTTTTGCTTAACCTTTTCCATGAGAAACCTTTCAATATATAGGAGAAGGAGAGATGGTTACATGGATGAGGATGATCCCATCAAATCTGAGAAGTCGGTAAAATGACAACCATACAAATGCCAACTCATTTTCTAGAAGATTCCCTTCTAGAACCCTTGAGACCTCTTCTCTTTTCCAAGATTGAAAACAGGTTCTCACCCTATGCATGGAGAAAACTGCGAGAAGTTCATACCTTATATGAAGGTGGCCTGCGAGAATGAGGGATTCTCGCACCCTAGGCCATATGCAGCCTTCAAAATCACTTTGAAAATATGTTTTTGGAAGGAGACAAGATCCATTTTTCTCAGGAAAAAAGTCCTTGTTGGGAGCCTTAATACACCATTGTTAATACATCACCAAGATGACCAAAATCATGTGTAATAGAATGCCCCCCAAAGTATGAGGCCGGAATCAGTGACATCCGAAATACTTTGTAAACTGCGCGTGTGTGTCGGAAACCAAGAGTTCACCTAATCGAAAACCTGCAAACAACAAAGCATCTGCAGAATATAATACTAGTTATGAGGTAGGAATTCCCATACTCATATCACAGACAGATGACATCATGAACATAAGTCATGGCCACCAATCATACACTGTGGATCCATGCCATCAAAATATCACATAGCCACCAAAAATACACTGTGGATCTATGCAAGAAGATTTAAATTAAGACGACATAGCCACAAGACATACAAAGTGGATCTATGTGTCAAGGCAAATCATACATACTCCATCAGAGCCTGGATTAAAGAGATGAGACCCAGGGTCTTCAATCCCGTCACTTGGAAGTATGAATCTAACCATGTGATTACATGTGCCGAAGTCGAACATGGTAGAAACCACTTGATTATCGATCATTGATGAAACCATTAACAAGTGCAAGGGAAATCACCATTAATGTCAATGAATCCTAAGGTACACTAGTACAATCCATCGAATGTGAATAAATGAGTTCAGGTTGAACATTCGACGAAATCTCTCGATCAGGGGTCAATGATGAAAACCCATTGTCGAAAGCGAGGAAACTTCCATTGAGGCATGCAAGTTACAAGGTACCGAATAATTTCTAAGTCTTGTTTCTAGATAATGAGCTGGAGTCAATAGAACAAAACTCGTCACAGGAGGCCTTGATGTATCCCCCATTAATGATACGAAATGAGTAATAGATTTTGAAGTTGGAACGGAGTATGATGTAGGTGGAACTGGACACAAGGAAGGCTGACACGGAGAGAATGGACAATTGTAGATGGCCGACTCAATAAAGGTTTCAGATGAACTTCTCTTGAACATATGAATGACACAACCAATGATTTGGAGGCACTGACTCAGAGACAACTCAGGATATGAACTTGTAACAAATCGAATGAGAGACAAAGGGATTTCCCAAATCGGCTTCAGATAACGAATAAGGGAGTGTCATGTTCAAGAGCGACACTTACTACCAATAATATGAATATGAAAACACATCCTTTTCCCAAATTCCCCCCCACCATTTCTGGCGAGTACCTCTTTATTTTTACACAAGATTTAGGAGGATAACATATGCTTGTTGATGCAAGCTCAGCCTTTGGATGAGTCCCTCAGAGTATATTTAACAAACCCTCGGAAGGAGTGGTTCGGTCCCATTACGGGTCTTTCGATGTTTGTTTAACGAGTCCAAATATAGAAAACTCGAAGGTTTTTCATGATTATAGAGTCTGGAAAAACACTCAAAAGAGAACTCTCTCAGTTCCTTTTTCATAAAGTAGTCTGATGAGATTGAAAAAGAGATAAATTATCGCCCAATAGACACTTTCTTCAAATCCTTTAATGAGCGTGAAAATAGCAAGATTGCTCGGCAATCTTTTCATGTTTAGAGAGTCTGAAAAGAGCTTAAAGAGGACTCCAGGGGGTTCCTTTTTCGTATAACCTTGTTGAGCCCGAAAATGTGATAAAAGTGCACTTGATTATGTTCTCATGTATTTTCAAGCATGAGAATGAATAAAGACCAAGATCGAGGTTTTGTCTAAAAACCATAAAAAAAAATTTAGACATGCGATGAAAAAGAGAGAATATCCGTACTCCTTCGTGTGGACTTCGAAGTCGTCATATATGCAAAACATCACACTCATAGGGATATTAGGAATTAGGTTTGATGAATAAAACAATTATAAAAACCAACAAAAATGGTAAAAAGTAAATATAAGTGGGTAAAAGTTCTTTTACCATAGTCATTGTAACTTTGCCAAGATTTTAGCCCAAAACCCTTCTTTTGCCCTTGAAATTCTGTGCTTGATTACAGAAGGTACGAACAACCGTTTGGCGAACCGTCTCTGTTAGTGAGGTAAGCTCTCTATCTTCTACCTTTTCATTTTTCAATTTTTTGTTTTCATTGGCAAATTTCAAGTTTTGAGTTTGTTTTAGGGCCAAAATTTGCGCCCAGGCGTTCTCACAGGCTAGCCATACGGGACCTGCGAGAATGCATGATTCTCTCAGGTGGCCCCAAAGGCACCTGTGAGAACCTCACACTATGCTAAAGGGGCACCTGCGAGAACGAAAAAATGAAAACTTGCTTTGATTTTTGCTCAATGAAAATTGTGTCAAGGCTTGAAAAGAGTTGTTGACCCTCTTCTTATGGTTCTTGTGTAGGCATTTGACTGTCACGATGGTTTTAGAATGGTGTGAAAGAGAGCATGAAGAATATGATTCTATTGCCAGGAATGACCCGGGCACCGTTGCCTCTTTACGAGACTGTGGTCTCCTGAAATTCTTTCGGATCCTGGGTATGAGGGCCCAAGTCAGACTGTTGGAGTACCTCATTCATATGTGGGACGTGGACAAACAAGTATTCCACGTGGGGGTCCACACATTGTCCTTGGATATCGAGGACGTTTATTTCCTAACAGGACTGTCATGGCGTGGGTACCATGCTAGCTTTACCAGTAGCCGAGGTGGTGGGCTGCCTATGAGTGAGTATTACTGTCAGTACTGTGTTCCAGAGGCAGAAAGAAGCAAAGGAAAGGTGGCCATTTGGGGGGTCCAAGATTTGACCTTTCGCACTATCTTGTTCACTATTGCTCATATGGATGGGAGCGCTGCTCCACACGGCTCTCCAGAGCTATTTTCAGTACACCATAGAGTGTACGGAGCCTCAAGTCTTTAACTAGTTAGATGCAGTCCTTCGTAGCATAAAGAGGCAATTGACAAAATGCAGGAAAGGCGACCTGAAGCAATTCAGGTACGGATCACTTTTGGTGTCCTTATTTCTTGAGAGGGTTCCCTTGCTGAGGTTTCAAGTTGAGTGGGGTTTACCGGATCCATAGGATCCGAGGATGTTGAGATGGTGTAACCTCATGGCCTGACATGTAGCTGGACCAATCATCAAATACAATGATTCCTTCTTTGACTGGTTACGACAACAGATGTTGATGGTTGACAATTATGCCTATGCCGGGTTGGACTTCTGAGGGGATCCAGACTTCGTCCTACCCGAGGGCGCTCAGTGGGGAGATCTAGGTAAGAAGTACACCTTTTTTTTCACTTTTTAAATGTTTTTGTGAGTTTTATCATATGCAAATGTTTTTATGTTTGTCCAAGGTCTAATTACAAAAATTCTTTTTTGATGACACAAACATGGGGCCTTATCAACCTCTGGGTACCTCTCCTATTCAACGACATGGAGAGGTGGCTCCAGTGCCACGATGGGATGCTGAAGATTATGAGGTAGTGGAACAAAACTTAGAGGGGTTGACTGCTGACATTTCGAACATGCCTCTCGTAGAGGTCCCGTGGCGTTATCAGCGTCATACGGTGGGCGTGTCAGAGTCTATTGGCTGACTGCTTCGTAGGGTTGCCTAGGTAGTCATGTGTTATCATGAGCGTCATCCATGACGTTACTTTGTAGAAGCTATGAGCTTCAGATTTTGAAATTTTGGACCTTGGACAAAACTTTTTTGTAAATTTTTTTTTGATCATTATATACATATGTACAGCTTCTATCGACTTATCTTGTGTTATGTGATGTGATTGGTTTATAAATGGCCCAAATTTCTGTCTAATACATAGTTAGCTAATGCATCATTTAATGTATTTAGACATCTAGGAATATGCTGATACTTAATATAATCAAATTTACGTTCCAAGAGGCGAATTCGTAAATATACCCGTAATAAAGTAGGACTTCGAATAGCATAGACATTACTTAACTGTAGTACTACTAGCTGCAAATCGAGTCACACAACCAAGTGACAGATACCGATTGAGATAGAATCAATCAACAATTCGATAACGATGCTATACTCTGCAATATTGTTGGTTGCATGACCAAGTCATACACCTCGTAGAGTGATAAGTTCGTTTGTAGGGGCGTAAATTGCCCACGCAGCAGAAGAAAGGTTCTGAGTACTACGGCTAACACCATCAGCGAAGCCAATGTGGGGTAGCGAAGACTCCGACATCTGGAAACCAAACACAATGTAACATAAGGGCAGAGACCAGATAACGAAAAAAACATACTACAATAACACATAAGAAGTATGATGCAATAAAATACAAGTACTTGTGCACATGTGATCTTATGCATAGTACTTCTTTAAGTACAACCCATTTCTGGGTTCACTCAAAGGGATACTGTCGTAATATACTAACTCATAAGATCCTTTCTCCAAAACTCGTCTAACGATATAAGGACCTCACCACATGGCTTCAAATTTTCCATCTCCTAGCATATCTCGATCTTGTTCGTAGAGGAGAACCAGATCTCCTTCAGAGAAAATGCAGGGCTTGACATGTTTGTCGTATTGGGCCTTGAAACGTTTCTTCTGGGATTCTATGACTAGGGTAGCGTCGTGTCGAGTTTCATCTAATCGCATGAGATACAACAGATGTTCTTCCTCGGAAGAAGTGCTTGGTAGGAGTTCGACGGATAGTTTTAAGGAGGGTATATCACATTCAATCGGGAGGATGGATTCTAGACCATAGACTAACCAGAATGGTGTAAACCCGGTAGCAGAATTAACGGATGTCCGATAAGCCCATAATGCTAAAAAAAACATTGTGTGCCAACTTGTTTTGTGAATCCCTATCATTCATCGAAGCATGGTTATGAGAACTTTGTTAATTGCTTCAACTTGGCCATTGGCTTGTGGGTAATAGGGCGTTGAGTTTTCATGGCGAAGACCCAAATTTTCAGTGAGTTCGGACATCATGAAGTTTCTAAAGTGGATACCGTGATCAGTAACGATAGCCTGAGGAACACCAAAATGAGCTATGATGTGATTGAAAATGAATAATGCTGTGGTCTTTCCAATATTGTCAAATGTCGGCATCGCCTTGGCCCATTTCGTAAAATAATCTATGGCTACAATAATGTATCCATGCCCCCCGACCGAGTGGGGGTGACATGTCATGAAATCGATACCCCATTTCGCAAAGGGACCAATAGGGACCATAGGGTGAAGAGGAGCAGGATGTGACCGTATCTTATGATTATAGGTCTGGCAAGCGTGGCATTTTTGGACGGAGATTATGCAATCGTTAAATAAATAAGGCCAAAAATACCCTGCTTGTAAGATCTTCTAGGCAGTAGCATACTTGGACATATGACCACCATAGGCTCCAAAATGGTAGTCATTTAAGGCTTTCTCGGCTTCGTCAAACGTGAGGCAACGTCGAAAAATTGAGTCAATCCCACGACGATAAACAATATCACCGAGGATAATATATTGACGGGCTTGGTAGCGTATTCGACGCCAGTCAGTACTGGACAAATTGGGCTAGAAGGTCTAGGTTTGGAGATATATGATGATATCACCATACCAAAGATCATCGGAACTAATTAGAAAAAGGGATTCATCAGGTAATGAATCGGCTACTACATTTTCTGTTTCAGAGTAGGGAAAGTCGCATATCAACTCAACAAACACTAAGGACTTCTTGGACTTAGCTCGTTCAAATTCAAAGTCAAACTCCTGGAGTATCATGATCCATTTGGAGTATTTTCCCCCTAGCAATTGACATGTGAGAATGTGTTGCATAGGGTTGCAGTTAGAAATTACAGTAGTCTTGCGAGAGAGGATATAGTGCCAGAAACGTTGAACTGCTTGGACGACTGCCAAGGCCAGTTTTTTGACATGTAAATACTTGGTTTCGGTAGGCATTAGACTTCGAATCAAGTAATAGATAACATGTTCGTCATGAGAATCATCCTCATGGACAAGAACCATAGCGATGGTGTAATCCGAGGCTGCGAGGTAGAGGAAATAATCGCCACTGTAACTGTGGGGAAGAGAAGCGGAGCACGTGTTAGGGACAATTTCAAAGTTCGAAGGCATGTAAATCCAAGAGTTATCTCGACATAGTTTGGGATGAAACTCGGCATAGCATTGGTATCCCATATGAACTCGGACCCCTTTTTGAGTAGGCATGTAAATCCAAGAGTTATCTCGACATAGTTTGGGATGAAACAACGAAGAAAGTTTGCTTTCCCTTGCAAAATTTGTAACTGGCGAAGTGTAGAAGGAGGAGGGAGATTAAGAATCACCTCGACCGTCAAAGGATCTACCCTGATCCCTTGATGTGAAATGATAAAGCCTAGAAGTCGGCCAGATTCGATGCAGAAAATGCATTTGTGAGGATTCAAGCGTATATGGTAAAACCGACATCAGAGGAAAATGGCTCGGAGGTGTATGGGATGATCGACCCGGTGCATGGAATGAGCGGGTAAGTCATCAAGATATGGCTACACGATGTGATTGATATCATGGAAGGTATAAGACATAGCGCATTGGAAAGTTGCGCCAACATTTTTAAGACCGAAAGGAAGAAAAAGTGCCCCAAGGACAAATAAAAGCAGTTTTGTGTTGATCCTCAAGAACAATATTTATTTGATTATATCCAGAGAAACCATCCATTAGAGAGAATATTTCACTTTCGGCGCAATCGTCGACAATCTGATCGATGAAGGGGGTAGGAAAGTTGTCTTTAGGACAAGCTTTGTTAATATCCCTATAATCAACGCACACACGGATTGTGCCTTGTTTCTTGTCGATCGAGAAAAGATTGGAAACCTAGTCAGTGAGGGCCACCAGGTAAATAAAGTTGGCGTTGAGAAGTTTCTCGACTTCAAGCTTGATAGCAACTGCTTTATGTGGGTGAACTAGATGAAGGCATTGCCGGACGGGTTTAGCATCTAGGTATGTCTTAATATCATTTATCACAATGTCGGGGTCAATAACCGACATTTCTTCATATCTCCAGGTGAAGACGTCACAAAATTCTTTGAAAAGTGACTTGTAGGTGATGATTTCATCATGGGAGCACGAAGCTCCGATATGCACATTTTCAACAATTATAGGTTTGATGGATATGTCGAGGGGAATAGTGGGTGAGATATTGCTTAAGTTCCCTTTAGAAAACACATTGTGTGTGGACTCGGGAATGGTTGAAATGATGACAACGGTCGACGGGGTTGAGATCCATTGGTATCTCTCGATGGTGTGTTGTTCCAGGAAGAGGGTGGAACGGTGATGTCCATCGTTCTAGGGGGTGTCTTCCATGATAGACATAATCATCTCGTCCATGGGAAAAATGACGCGGAAAGGATCTGGAGATAAATCACCAAGAGAGGGGGTAGAAGGGGTTGCTGATTGAATGGCCTGATAGGCGGATTTGACCGGACTCAAAGGCATTTCGTCACTGTAATGAAGATGATTTCCGGGGTCGGGTACCATCCTTGGGTCATGAGACGTAGGGGTTCCATGAATCGAGGTGGAGATCATGTTGATTGAAGTGATAGACGGGTGTGGAACATCGGGTGGTGGAATGGGGAAGGTACCCATTAACGAAGAGTCATTGAGAAGACCTACACTGACGTTCTCATATCCAGGGAGGGTTTTGGCGATGAACAATATGTTGCCAGTACGTGTATCTGAGTTAAAGAAGGCTAATTGGTCGATGGTAATTACCTTTCCTTGATGTGGGAAACGTACAACATGAAAAAGAGTCTACACAACTGGGTGCATGGAATCAATTCAGCTATGACCAAGAAGAAGGTTGTAATCAAGAGTAGTGTCAAAGACTTCCACTTCAACTTGGACCATTTTTCCTTCTAATGTGATTGGAAATGAAGGAAGGACACTGTAATGCTTAAAACCCGAGCCATTAAAGGCTTTAAGTGTGTTATGGGATTCAATCAAAGAGGGAGAGTTGATGGCTTTCCAGCATGTAATAGACATGACACACGTCGAGGCACCCTCGTCGATAATAGTTCTACAAATGTTTTTGTCGGAGACAATCACTTGTATTTGGAATGCGAGTTGAGGGGGTAACCTTGGAATGTGATCTTCCAAGTCAAAAATTATTAAATTCATATCCGTCAGGTCGATTCCATCGATAGATTTCTACAGTGCCTTCTGTTGTATGGGACAACTTTGAAGGACTTCAAGGGCTGACATCGTGGATAGTGCTTGGGCCAGATATTTAACAATGTTGTAGTTCTGGGCAACACGGGCATGAGGATTGAAAGCTGATTTCCGAATGACGCCCTTTGGAGGAGGGTGAAGAACTGTGTTGAGGCTCGGTCGTTCAAGATGAAGAGGACCATTCATAGGTGGAGTCATGGGAGATGGTTGGACTAATGAAGGAGGTATAACATCAACCTTCTCTTTAGAGGGAGAATAATCTTTGGCTCGAGTGGTAAGTGTGATGTCACTTCACTTTGAATCACCTGTACACATTAAGACATAAGATGTAGTGGAGGGAGATGGTTAGTCATGAATGACCAATTGGGCCTGTTGTTGAGAAGGGAAGGGTTGTGACAAAACGGCCAGAGTGGGTGGTTTCAAGGCCTCTTGAAGGAACTTAGTAACCTCGGCACGTCGTGGACAATCCTTTGTGTAGTGATAATCACCATAGATAAGACAAGGGTATCGGGGTTTGCGCTTATCCCTATCGTCAACGAGTGGAGTTTTGGTTCTCTCTACTTGCGAAGTATTTGTGTCCTCCTTATTCTTACCCTTTCCTTTTCTGGATTTGTTTTTACTGGCGGGGGTAGATTGAACAACATTTACCTCAGAAGTCTTGTCAGTGAGCGGGGTAGGAGACAAAGCATTTTGAACATTAGAAGAAATGGGTTTGGGGTTGTTTCTTGAGGTGGAATGTGGTTGGGCAGGGAAGGTGCCAATCACATTGTCGGTTGCATGAGAAGCAGTAGGAGTAGTTGAAGTGGAAGAAGTGGAAGGACGAGGTGCATCAAGGAGTAAGTCGTAAAGAGTACCTGTTTGTGAGTAAATGAAGTCAAGGTATTGAGCACGATTAATGGCCTATTCTTCCATGAAAACTCCACCCATGGCGATGTCACAACCAATGTCATTCACAAATGATTTCGTGAACCACTCTGCCAACAACTGATCAGGAAATTCTAGTTTGATGAGACGTCGTCTTCGTCGCCACTCATGAATGTGATCAGAGATATGAGTGGCTTTGTTTTGTTTGAAAGAACTCAAAATATTGGTCCCTGTTTCATAATGGATTGGTAACTGGTAGTGGGTGAGGAAATCCATAGCTAGGGTGTTGAAGTCAGCGAAGAAATCTCGTGGTAAGTCTATATACCACTTCGCGGCAGAACCCATGAGAGTTCGTTGAAAAAGGAATAAATGAATAGAGTCATCCATCAAGGAGTTGGATGAGCACCAGAGGTGAAAAGTCATGACGTGATTGTTTGGATCCTCTTATCGAATTTAGGGATGTCAGACAGTAGCTTGGTTATTATAGCGGGCCATTAGGGAGAGTGATGAATCAGATCATTTAAAATCCTCGATAGATCTAGGAGGTCCAAAGTGGCTAAGAAGGGTAACTGTCTATTCACATGCAGGTACTGGTGGCTTTAGGGAGGGAGTCTCGTTGAAAAACCAGTGGGAGCATAAGAAGTATGCATATAATGCGAATACCCAAGCATATTTGGTGGTTGCTGTGGAGGAAAGTAGCTCATGGGATTGTATCTTTGAACAGGGGCTTGGGGTTGAGCATTCGAGCCCCAAATAGGATTGGATGTACCTAGATATGATTGGCCTATACTAGGGGGTATAACAGATGTAGCTGGAGGCTGTTGCCCCCCAGTCGATTGAGGATTATGTTGTATCAGATGGTTCCAATACTAGGCCAAGGATGGAGGTATGTTTTGTCCATAGGGTGGGGTCAGTGGGGGTTGTCCTCCAATCAAGGGTTATGTTCCAATCGGGGGTTGTGTTCCAATTGGGATTTGGGTTCCAATTGGGATTTACCCTGCAAGGGGGGGTTGAGTCAAACCTCCTTTGTGAAATTTTCCACCGACAGGAATTTGGTAATTTGGTGTGAATGACGGAATGGTGCCACTAAGATCAGTGTCATCAAGAGAGGATGGAGAAGGTCCTCTAAAAGGGGGCAGAGGAAGTGTCAGGATGAAACCAGGAGGGGAGTGCCCAGAAGAAGAGGGACCACCAGGAGTTTCGTATGTGATTTGCGTAGGAACGGGAATAGAGGCATTCAACACACGATATCTGGGTGGAAGAGTTGGGGTGACTCTGGGCGAAAACGGTGTGCCAATAGGGTCTTGGCCAACTGTGGTAATCCTGCTGTGAAGACTCATAGTCTCTGTGTAATGGACTGTTTGTAAAGGGAGAGTCATGATGTGGTCGGCTTGCGAGGCTTCTGTACTAGGAAAATAATAAGAAGTGGTAGATGGTACTTCGTCTGGATTGGATGTTTCAAGTAGCTCAGGGGAGACAATGATATCAACGCCTGCTCCTGAGCCAAA
This sequence comes from Picea glauca, assembly GCA_000966675.3. NCBI lineage: Eukaryota > Viridiplantae > Streptophyta > Pinopsida > Pinales > Pinaceae > Picea > Picea glauca. The sequence goes on from JZKD02S1602529.1 coordinate 62,823, forward strand.
GAGGTCCTGTCTAAAAATGTCGGTAGCCCAAAAAGGATCTTGACCCTTGGGTCCTAGGAAAGGCCCAGTTGGTGATCCAGAAGACTAAACAACTAGTTTTTTGGAAGAATTCAATCATACAATACATCTCTCGGAGTCGGGGTGAAGTCAAAAGTCCTCTCGAGAATTGGAAATTTGGAATCATTCTAGAGAGTCGGTTCTTTCCACTTGTGGAGTGGTGACGTCTTGGACTTCACTCTGTTGAGGAGAGCCCTCCGGTAAGCTAGTAGGCAAGGGTTGAGAACCTTGCATATTTTCTGGGGGTAAGCCCTGCATTCTATGAGAATGACGTGGAGGGTCTATTGTGAACGAGTTAAAAAATTATGAAGAAAATTCTATGGTCAACTTGGGTAAACAAACAACATGCGTTAGTAAAAAATCTAGGAAACAACACCAAGCAAACAAGACCTTCTAATTCTGAAGTTATTAGTTGGTGATTAAATCGAATGTCACAACAATGAGACAAGAATGGGTTGGGCTAGGGTGGAAAAGTTATGTTGATGACCTTCTTAACAGACTTACGCCCTGGTGCAAGCTCCCACACATAATCGTGGGTATACCCTCCAAGGAGCCCGAGTGAGTCTGGCCAACGTCGATTCCAGGTACCGTGAAAACTTGCCCCTTCACAGTCACCTTGTGTAAGAACCTAAGAAGATAGGCCACTAAGGTTACTACCAACAACATTAAAGCCTAGGGGGACATTCGACAGTCTGATCCACACGCAAGGGCAGGGTATCTAGCCTGAAATCAACTTGAGAGGCTTCCACTCATCATTGTAGGTGTACCTTCAAGTGACCCCCATAATATGTGCAATCTCTACACCGATATCAACAAAGCAGGGTGAGTAACTCTGTCAATATCAATGTGACCTCGGGTTTGACCCTTGTGTGAGAAGGGCTTCCCAGGACAAAATGTTGCAAATGGAATTTGACACTCCTTAACACAAGATGATATTGTGTGTTTTGTTCTTTGGAGAGTGTATCTATCTGCCTATTCCAAAGCTCTAGCCTAGATAATTGTTGGTGTAATAGAGTCCTAGAAAAGAGTTACTAGTTAAATTTTAAAATTGTGCAATATTATTAAAGGTCGTTGTTACTCAAAGGTGACGGAAATGAAACCGATGTTGTGTGAGACTCTGATCCAACAATGCATAGATAGGAATGAAAAATATCAATTTTTGTTCAATGAATCCTACTTACAGGAGGGAAAGAGGAGTTTTATGGAACAATCTTGAACTAGGATATGCAATCTTCTTTAAAATGCAATATCAACGAATCACGTAACAATGAAAATTCTCTATTTGTTCTATTTCAACAATTGATTTCCAATATTTTCAAAATAAAAATACTTTTAAAAAGAAAAAATGTTTTTCACTTTTCAAAAAGATCCACACAATGGTGGCGGAACTAAGGAAAACCAATAACTAATGACAAGCAACATACAAAACCCAAACCAATCTTTCAATGAAGACAAAAATGACAAGCAAACAAGGCTAGTCTTTTCAAATGCATGAGGGCAATGATTTTCCAAGCAATGAGCAATTGAGAAAGACAATAAATCCCAACTTTTAAATGGATCACTGGCTCCCAACCAAACAAGCACTCAGATTGCAAGATCAGAGATTATATCCTTGCTAAGAAAATTTCAAGAGATGACAATTGAGAAAAAGAATGAACAAGAAGAGTCTTTGATATCTGAAGACTGATCATTCACAAAATCCGAAGTCAATAAACAATCAATCAGTGGCCCAAGAAGTTCTCTTCAAACTGCAAGATACCAGTTACATAAAATATGCAGAACATAAATAAAATTCTAGAAATGGCAGAATAACAGTAAAATATCCAGCATAATCTTCACAATACACAAAAATGATATACGAATAGCAATAGAAAAAACACTTTGATTCAGAAAGCAATGTTCACAGGCCTCTTCGAGGGGGCAACCTCCAGTNGAGCAACGCTCTGTTACAATAATCTCCAAGCTAGGGTTCTCATACCCTCGCCCCTTATTTATACTAAATATGTCGATTAAGAGAACCATCTAGAGGAAGATCCTTCTAGAAGCGGAAGCTTCTATTAGGTCTTCTTACATTCGCCTTATTCTATTTTATTGAAAGGCCTTATTAATATTGATCTTTATTACACCTAAATACATTGATCTACCTATGTGTGGGTTAGGACCTTAACATGTCCACCCCCTTAAAAACAACCTTTTCCTCAAGGCTTGAGATGTGGAAACTGCTGCAGAATGGTAGCTGGTTC
>JZKD02S1602529.1:65132-83827 GCA_000966675.3 Picea glauca
AGCAATGAACACGGGTTTATATCAAAATCCTAGCGTTTGTAACAGTCTTAGACAAAGAAAACGTAAAGCAACGGATCCCTGATCCGAGGGTAATCTTGCAATGAAACTGAAAACTTATTTCACAACTTCGTGACACGTAGTGTCACGAAGTGTGAACACTTGAAGAATAATCGATCAGGCCTCATGATGTCTTTCGGGCATTCTCTGGCAACGGCTCCAGCTGGATGGTGAACCTGCTATCTCCCCTTCGAACCATAACGCATGCCATGATGCATCGATTCCGAACTGCTCCACTGGTACTGCTACGGTGCGAGTTGGTACCTGGTACCGGAACCCTACGCCAAGAATAGAAATGGTACCTACCCAAGTGATATTAGCCCATTTATCAATCTAAAGTATTAAAAATGCATAGTAATAACTTGAATTTCAAAGATACCTTAGGTGACCCCTTTGAATGGTAAAGGGATGTTGATTATATCAAAAGGAGGTCAAAAAGGGTGGTACTGGCATATAGTTGGAGTTCAATGGTATGTAGTATGGGCAAAGAACATGGTCAAAACTGGGGACCAACAAGGACACTAGAAATACATACAAAGAAATAGTACAATCTTCATATCACCACCATTAGAATGTTTTTCATAAGGAGTTCAGGACTTCTGCATTTGTATTTCTATTAGATTCAGAAAATTACATTGAAGATCAAAATGCCTATACTTCTACCAACAAACCCCACTTTGGTTTTCATGGTTTCCTGAATATATACAAAATCATATCATATAGTGTCAAATTCAGATTCAACTATGATCCTTAAATCAGTGCTAAAAGTCGCACATAATCAACATTTTAACGGTCTGCTAAAAAGAAGGAGTTGACCAGACTCATTTAATTTTAAATTGTAACAACTTTGATATGGTAATAAATAAATAAAATATATTATTTCCACTTCTGATGTTTTTCGGAGATGAGCTGGCGCATTATCAAAACATTCAAGTAGGGCTAGAGGTATTCTTAGTAATTATGTCACTGTTGCATAGTAAGTCCATTGCGCGACACAAGAAAAATACAACATAGTTTGCACAACAATAGGTGATCATATTTGCACAAAAAAATTGATGTGTTACTTTATGCAAGATTTTCAAAATGAAAAAATAAAAAAAATGTGTCAATTTGATTTCCAGTTGTTCAATTCTCCGCTGGTTCAACCAACAAATCATGTTTTCCCTTCTTTTCAATCTCCACTTGCTACAATGAAATTTCTTCTTGATGTTGGAACTTCTTAGTTGAGGACCTTGTTAAGGGAGAATTAGTCCGAGGAATCTCCTTTACCTCTAGAGTATGTTCTATCATTTTCCCTTTATTCTTTGTTTTAGAATCAACTGAAATTGATGGTATTGACCATTTTTCTATTACAGAAAAATATTTCTTGAAAATATTTTCTAGAGACTTCTTCAATTCTCTATTTTCATGCTGTAACTGTGCTATGACAAAGTTGGCCTTCTTCAATTGTTCCTGCAACTTGATAATTGAAGTATCTTTGTCATAAGAGATAATTGGTGGTATGAATTTTTCTAGAATCTTATTGGTTTCCTGCATTGTATGTACAACAAGAATTCTCTTTTTTGTAGATTTGGTGCGTAGTTTACTGGGAGCTTCAATCACTTCTGGAGATAATTGGAGTTTATTCCTTTATTCTTTGCCTATTGATTTGCTGCAGGTTCTTTAGTTTCTCCTCCCCTTTTCTTAACAAATCTCTCAAGGATTGATGTTTCAGTTCTTTCTTTTGATGAAGGTTTATTTCTCTGGCTTTGTGCGTTGCTTAGGGAATCTACTGCCATCCCTGATGAATTTAGAAAAGATTGCCAGTCTTGATTTCTCTTTCTCAGCTCCTCTAATACCAACAATTTCATCAAATAAAAATGAAAAAGGGTAGCATATCCTTGCTCTTTTCCCAGTTGTACTCTATCATCCATCGTTCCAAGACTTCTGAAGAGATATATGGTAGATTAAAAGGCTTCTTACCGGTGAAATACATTAAGATCCTGATGTGATTTTGGCAAACCTTGTCAAATCTCCCTTCACATGTAAAACAATTCTAGATAACCGTCAACAAATCACTGTGAATTTTCAATAAAAACTCTCTCGGTATGGTAGCACCAAATTTAGAATTTCTAAATTTAGGCTTCAAAAAATCATGATAGTGAGAAAGATCTAAATTCATATTTTTGAACCACTGTTCTCCATGGGAAGGAATTTATGTTGCAGCTGCGACACTATCTTTAGAAACTTGCAACTGGAGGTTTCCCACTTCTGTCTTAGTGCCATATAAATTCTTTGCAAACTCCCTCACCACCTGTCTATTGTACTCCTGAAGTTTTTCACAAAACTTGATACAACCCACTTGTTCAAAGGATGCTCTGATCGATGGGTCTGTGTTTACCAAATTAAAACCTTGTGGCTCAAACCTCATGATTTCCATGCTTCTTACATTCTTTATTTTTCTTTCAGGAGTTGTCATGATGCTGATATGTGTCAACCCTATGTGAATTGCAGGTGTGCAACAACAGGTAGCAATAGAAAAATCTGCGCCGCAAATGAACAACATCAGGAAACTCGACACAACAACAAGGATGGCTAGGGTTTAGCTCAAATGAAGTAAAGTTGGTTATGTGAAAATAAAATTTGTTTCAGAGGCTAACTTGCAATGAGATCCAAGAAAGGCTCTTGAATAGTGATTGAAACAAATGGAGAATGCACAACAAAAAACAAAGTGAAAGGTTTGCGTAGCAACTGGAAGCAAAGAACATTTGTGCAATGATTGGAGTTTTCATAACAAAGAGATTTAGAGTTTGTTGGAGAGGCTGTGGATGATGCACATGTCTTGGATGCGATGGAGAAAAACAAAAGGTGGTCAATATTCATGCTTGAATGGAAACGGGACAAAATTTTGAAAAGGGAAATGGTTATCCATAATGTCAAGACATTTCAAAGAAATTTAGGGATTTGCGCAACGAACTTGCGTAGAGGGTACACTTTTGAAGTTTGCAATGGTACAAATGACATGAAATGTCATGATTGTTCCTTCTATGAGCTCATGAAAGGTGATGATGAACCATAATACCTTTTGACATGACATTCACCCTAACCTATGACTCGATCTTAACACATAATTTCCCACTTTTTTTTAATGTGATTCAAGACTTAGGAAAGTGGACCATTACAAATTGAAGATGATGGACTTTACACTTAACTTTTTGCTTTTTATGATGGTGTTTTATGAAAAAGAAAATACACCCTTTAAATAAACTTATGGCTAGACCCCTTACTAACATTTCAAGTCATTCTTTATTTGATTACTGACCTCATAAACCTTGACACACTAACTATGACTCATCCATGAATGCCTTGATTTTCCCAAGATCATGTCATGACTTTGAAAAACTTGGACAACCCTCTAACTCGAGTTATGAAAATCATGGTGCTAACAACTAGCTCCAATGGATATGTTTTCCTCCCCGTGAGGTAGCAAAGAACAATAGACCAAGTGCCTGACCATTGGGCTTTAGTCGACTCAAAAGACTCTAAACTGAAAAACAAACTTATTTACAAGATTTTCTTGACACGACTTTGACTAAAATCATCATAAACTTAGGTCCTTCACTTCAACCTTCAATTTTCTATTGATTATTGAGTTCAAATGCTTCATCTAAAAATAAAATGGTTATATACAATGAAATGGAAAGACTAAAAATATTTTAAGCAAGATAGTGTTTGAGAAACCTGCCATTCACAAGTCCTCCACCAATGAGATCTCCATTGATATCCTGCAACAAATGGGCATCGTTCCCATGGTATGCAACAATCTTGAATGGTCCCATCCAAAGTGGGTCAAAATTCACATGCTTCACTCTATCTTCATTCCTTTCATCCCACTTCAGTACCAAATCATCCACCTTGAAACAATATTCCTTAGTATGCCTGTCAAAGGATATTTTCATTTTATCTTGGTGCAGTTGTGAGTTGTTGAAGACATGTTCTCTCATTTGCTGCAGATGGATTAATTGGTTTATCATCCTTTGAGCATCATTTGGTTCAACTTCCTATTCTTGCAATAATCTCATCACTGGCAGTCCTAATGAGGTAGGAAAAACTGCCTCTGTACCATATACAATATGAAAGGGTGATGTAGAAATATACCTTTTGGTGGTGATCCTATCAATCCATAGTGCATAGATAATATTTTTGTGCCAATATTTCTTATTTTCCTGAAGAAGATTCTTAATAATTCTGGTTAAGATTTTGTTGGATGACTCAACCAACCCATTACACTGTGGGTAATAAGCTGTGGAATGGCCAAGAGTTATATTATAGTCACTGCAAAATTTCTCCATTCTCTTGGACTTTAATGCTACTACATTGTAAGTAATTATCTTGACTGGACAACTAAATCTAAACAAAATGTTGCTTTCTAAAAATTTAATGATAATAGTATCAATAGCTTACCTTGTGGGGATTGCTTTAATCCATTTGGTGAAGTAGTTTGTGGCTATTAGTATCCACCTATTCTGAGTTGAGGATGGTGGATGAGTATCTCCTATAAAATCATGGCCCCATTTCCTGAATGGTGCTTCAATAGAGATAAGATTTAAAGGTAAAGGATGCAACTTTATTTTTCCATAAAAAAATTGGCATTCATGTCAGCTTGAAACTTCCTTGTATACATCAGAAAAAATACTAGGCCAATAGAACCTTTCCCTCAGTATTTTGTGCATAGTGGTTTCCCAATAATGTTTCCCTCCACAACCACCTTTGTGAAACTCTTTGATATCTTTTTTCACTTCTTCCTCTAGTAAACAATTTAGAAATATCCCACCTGGATCTTTCCAATACAAAGAATGGTCCAGAATGAAAAACTTTGTTTCTTTCAACTTCAAAAGTATGGCTTTGGTTTTTATTAACTCAGGAGGATCTTGTACATTTCTTAATACGTAAATAATATCAACATACCAAGGAGAATAAATGAATTTTTGGGATACCTTTGGGACTATTTCTTCTTCTGAATTTACTGATAGGTAAACAATGAAATTGATTCCCAAGACATCACAATTAGACTGTGCCATCATCTTTGCAAGGCCTTGACCTTTAATCAGCTTTGTAGGTTTGATCTCGAGGTCATACTCCAACATAAAACTATCCATTTTCCCCTTCTACCTTCAGGATTAGGCTGAGTCGAAATTTCTTTCATAGAATTGCTAGGCAGATACACAATGATATGGGAATGCAAGATATAAGTTATGAATTCCTTTAGGGCCTTCACCAAGGCATATGCATTATTTTCCATAATTTCATATCTCAGTTGGGAGTCTCTCAAAGTCCTTCTATAAGATGATATAGACCTTTCAAATTTTTGTTCATATTTTTGCAACAAAACACCAACAATGGTGTGTTATGAAGCAAAAGAAAACAAGATAAAATCTTTCGCAAAATTTGGATTGTCCAACACTGAAGCTTTGGTTAGTGCCACTTTAATATATTCAAAATAATTCCTAGCTTCAGGAGTCCATTTTATCTCATTTCCTTTCTTGAGCATGTTTTTGATATAATTTATGATTTTAGCCAAGTTAGGGATAAACCTTCTCAAAAAATTTACTTTTCCTAGGAAGGATTGTACCTCCTTCTTGCTCCTAGGTGTGCCAATATTCATAATTGCTTCCACTTTGCTGGGGTATATTTTTAGCCCTTCCTTTGAAATGACACGTCCAATTAATTTTCCTTCTTGCATTCCAAAATTTGACTTTTTGGATTCAATGATATGCCAAACTTCCTACATTTCTAAAAAACCCTTCTTAGATGTTTAAGATGTTCATTATTAGAATTTGAAAATACAGTGATATCATCTAAGTAAATAAAAATAAACTTAGATTTCTCATCAACAAAGGCTATGTCCATGGCCCTTTGGAAGGTTTCCCCTGCATTCATAAGCCCAAAAGGATTTTTTTCATACATGAAGGTGCCCCAAGGTGTTATAAAAGATTTTTTCTCTGGGTCATTAGGATGCACCATGATTTGGTTGTATCCAGAGAAACCATAAAGCATTGATATCTTCTGAGATCCAACCACCTTCTGCAGAATGTAATCCATCTTGGGAAGTGGATAATTGTATTTGAGAGACACCCTATTTTGATTCCAAAATTCTACACACAACTTGATCTCACCACTTTTCTTCTTGACAGGCACTAGGTTAGTCACCCTCTTGGAAAATCTTAAGGACACTATAATTTTGGTATCAAACAAATTCCTTACCTCCTTTTCAATCAATGGAAGCAAGATAGGGTTTTTTCTTCTCAACTTTTTCTTGAAAGGTTTATGATAATGCTTGATTGGAATTACATGCTAAATTACCTTAGTATCATAGACCTTTAAATCTTCATAACTCCATGCAAAGACATCAGGGAAATATTTCATTAAGTTGATATACCTCTGTTTAATTTTTGGACTGAGTGTGTTGGACAGTTTGATGATATTGGGATCTTTATGCGTCCCAATGTTGCAATCTTCTACGTCCTCATCATTTGCAGTGATTTTAGGATTTTTGGCTACATCGTTGTTGTCAAAAATATTTTCCAATGGGACCAAGTCTTTGGGAATAATGTTATTTTTGAGCTGTACTATATCTCTTCCAACAACCTGTTTTGAAAATAGTCATCATTGGTGAATACAACTACATCTTCATTCTCTTCACAAAAACACTCATCATCAATATTTGAATTAGCAAATTCATCACTCATCTACCCTCTAGTGTATTGGATCTCCTTTCTCTCAACAACAATGAAAAGTCAATGTCAAAAGAATCAACATATCGAAGTTGGGTAGCTCCAGGAGGGGGTTTTACTTCAGTAGGAATTGAATTGTAAACTTTCATAAATCTGGTTGAAAACTCTTGTACCGTTTCATTAGGTGATATATTTATGTTATTGTGTTGAGTTAGAAACTGAAGATGATTCTTATTGTCACCCCATATTGCAAGGAAATGTGTTTCAAAGGCTGCAAAATCAGGGATGCTTGCTGCAAGAAGAGTTTTGAACCATTTTCTGACTACTCCTGAAATAATTTATGAAAAGAGCCTTACTTTTGCATCCTCATGATCTAACTCCTCTAGGTCAATAAAATCATTAAACCAATCTAAGTGTATTTGGGATAATACATTCTCTTCAACATCAAATGATCTGATTCTCTGATTATAATTTTGAGGTAAATCATGCAACAGAGCAGGAAAGGCAAGAGGAGCAAATATGGATGCCATGGTTCTAAGAGGATTTTGAGCTATCTGAATAGTATGAGTGGGGAGATTTTGGATATGAATAGTTTGAATTGGGAAATTGGAAATTAAATACTAGAATTTATTCTCATCAAAGATGATTTCATTTAAATTAGATTCTGATCTAGATTTGAACAAGGTTTGTTCAAATTTTAAATCAAAGTCAATGTCATCAATGTTTTTTACCTTGTCTTTGGGCAAAGATAGATTTCTGTCCAGGAAAGCAAATTAATTGATTGTCTTTTCTTTTCTTTTGTGTAAGAGTTTCTCAAGATCAGACACAAACGCTATAGGTTCTGGATCAGGGTTCCTTCTAGTGTAAATTCTATTAGGAGATAGGATTTATTATTTTCTTTAAAAAAAACTTTATGCTACTGATCTTATTAAATTAAGTCACCAAGGTAACAATAATTCAACCAATAAAGGTGTCTGATTCACTATTACCCTCAAGAATCAAATCTAAATATTTAAGTCGTTCATTCCTAGGGAAAATTTTCAATTTCGTCCCTGACAACGGTGCCAAAATGTTGTCACTGAGTAAATTGTTGGGCTGAAGAAACAATCTACAAAGGTAACCTACAAACCAACTTTAAGACTAAAAACTAGCCTTTCCAATCTAGAGAGGGCTCTCTCTAAGACTTGATCTCTGATAGACCGATTGATTTTGAATTGATGGCTAGATTTAGATATTTGAGATAGTTTTTTTCAAGTTTTTTTGGCAAAGAGGTATATTATATCTAGGGATATGGAGTCAACCCCTGAAAACAAAAGAAAACAATGCATGGTAGGTAGAATTCCTCAGAGGAACAAAGGATAAACAAGGTGATGAACTTCAGTTTTGAGTTTGATTATGTAGGGTGAAAGAAGAACAAAAACACATAACATGATCAGAGCATCATAAAGGATGAATTTTCACCTTAGTTAAGAAGAGTAAACATATTTTAAATAATTTAAGTCTAGACCACCATTTGATGAATTCTAAACCTTTAAATATCCAATTTCAATAGAAGAAAAGTGAATATGAATATAAGGACACCAGAAATACATACAAAGAAAGAGTACAATCTTTAGATCACCAGGATTAGAATATTTTTCATAAGGATTATAGGACTTTTGCATTTGTATTTATATTAGATTCAAAAAATTACATTGAAGATCAAAATGCCTATACTTCTGCCAACAAACCCCACTTTGGTTTTCATGGCTTCCTGAATATATACAAAATCATATCCTATAGTGTCGAATTCGGATTCAACTATGATCCTAAAATCAGTGCTAATAGTCACACATAATCAACATGAAATCTTCAACGGTATGCTAAAAAGAAGGAGTTCACCAGACTCATTTAATTTTAAATTATAACAACTTTGATATGCAAATAAATAAATAAATATATGGTTTCCACTTCTGATGTTTGTCGGAGATGAGATGGTGCATTATCAGAACATTCAAGCTAAGCTGGAGGTATTCTTAGTAATTCTGTCACTGTTGCATAGTAAGTCCACTGCGCAACGCAAGAAAAATACAACAGAGTTTGCACAGCAGCGGGTGATCATATTTGCACAGAAAAATTGATGTGTTACTTTATGTGAGCTTTTCAAAATGACAAAATAACAAAAATGTGTCAATTTGATTTCCATTTGTTTAGTTCTTCACTGCTTCAACCAAAAAATCAAGTTTTCCCTTCTTTTCAATCTCCACTTGTTGCATTGGGATTTCCTCTTGATGTTGTAACTTCTTAGTTGAGGACCTTGTTAAGGGCACATCAATATGAGGAATATCCTTTACCTATGGAGTCTGTTCTATCATTTTCCATTTATTCTTTTTTTACAATCAACTGAAATTGATGGTACTGACCATTTTTCTATTACAGAAAAATATTTTTTGAAAACATTTTCTAAATACTTCTTCTTCAATTCTCTATTTTCATGTTGTAAATGCGCTATGACAAAGTGGCCCTTTTTCAACTATTCCTGCAACTCGATAATTGAAGTATCTTTTTCATCAGAGATAATTGGTTGTATGATTTTTTCTAGAATCTTACTGTTTTCCTACGCTATATGTACAACAAGAATTCTCTTTGTTGTAGATTTGGTGCGTAGTTTACTGGGATCTTCAATCACTTTTGGAGATAATTGGAGTTTCTTTCCTTTTTTATTAGCCTGATGATCTGCTGTAGGTTCTTTAGTTTCTACTCCCCTTTTCTTAAAAGATCTCTCATGGATTGATGTTTCATTTCTTTCTACCGATGAAGGTGTATTTATACGGCTTTGTGGGTTGCTTAGGGAATCTAATGCTATGCCTCATGAATTTAGAAAAGACTCCCAGTCTTGATTTCTCTTTCTCATCTCCTCTAATACCAACAGTTTGATCAAAGAAAAATGAAAAAGGCTAGAAACTCCTTTCTCTTACCTCATTTGTACTCTGTGTTGTGTTGGTTTTGTCACTAGGGTGAGCAAAACAACAACACTTTCATGTCTAGATGAGCCTGCTAGATAAGACAAATGTTTGTGAGTGGGTTAAACAAGCCAAACACATGTGATAAACAAAGAAATAAAAGTTAGAAATCATGAGAAACTTAGAACCATAAAAATCAACCAATGACCAACATCATGCTATCAATGGATCAATAGATTAGTAGGAAAAACACCGTAGAAAAAAATGAGGACTTATGAGTCCCCTCTTCCTCCTTGAGAGGGCTCTTGAGTTCCCTAATGGAGAGATCTTCATACAATGGAAGAAAATGGAAAATGGTGAAGAACAACAATGCTTATTCCCTCAAGAGGTGAGTGGAATGACCTATTGCAATGGTGATTGAAGGCTCCAAAGATAAAATATGATTCTCAAGGAAGAATTCTTGCAGCATAACAATACAATGAAGATCTTGGTTTCTTAGTGCACCCATGGCTCTTATTTATAGCATTTATTTAAGACAAAATGAAATTGGTTCTTGGTATGAACAATGGGCATTTTAGGGAACCCTCTAGTCCTTGACCAACCTCCCATTCAGAATTCTCTCAAATATGAGGGTCAAATCATGTTGGGAGTTGGTCCATAAGTGGTTGAGGGGCCAACAATATCCATAAATGCATCGGTCATAGAAGTGCGTGGATTTTCTGGTACACAGTCATGCACTTGGAGCATTATGTGCTTTGAGGGCTTTGTTGGACCACACGCACTGTGCACTGTGCGTGCGCTTCCTTTGGTGAATTTGTGCATGTCAATTTTTGACCCAATTTTATAGTTTTTTTCCTTTTGAATGCATTTCAGTTCTATAGGTGGACTAATTGTTGTTTTCGTTGCTGTGTTTCCTTAACCATTTGCGTGCAATGTTGCAGATGATATTTTAGTGATAAGAGGATGCCCCCTGATGTGTGTAGTTAGAAGCATACACATAGATGAAATAAATAAATGTTTCTTTTACTGAGATTTCCATTGTAATGAAGAGTGAAGAGAGGAACTGCAAGAGAGATCCACCGGAGGGAGAGGGAAAATTGTGGGATCCAAACTTTTCTCAAGGGAGAAAAAAAATATGTGTACAAACGAGGCGGACATGCCCCATGCTCGTGTCATGTAACCAAAATGTGAGACTGTAACTGAAGATGTATGTTGATGCAGATAACTTCAGTGCCCTCAGGGGCAGTTGATAACGAAAGATGAAAGTTATGAATGGTGAACGTACTCTGAAGTGAGGCGAGGAAGACTATAATAATTGTCGATGACTCGTAGGAATTGATGGCCTGATGAATTCATAGGCCTTTGGTTGGTATGAAACAACTGCAATAGTCACATAGTAAGACCCACCGTAACATGAGATTTTGTTGAAGTTGAATTTTATGGGGGTCAACGGAATCAAATAGCAATGATGATTCTCTCTGTTCCATCCGAGACTTCTCATTTTGAAGGTAATGAGAGTCAAGATACCATCGTCCTTTTGAGAACTGTGATGATGTCAACAGAAAGGGAGACATGTCTCCAAGAAGAAAAGGGCTTCGTGAAATCTGCTGAGATGATATTAGGTACTGACAGGTAACATGAACAAAGTCAAGATGTGGCGAGACTCAAGACAACCCTTGGTTGGGGAATTTTGAAGGATGATTGGCAACAATCGTAAAATTGTATCTAGTGTCAGGGGGACGAATAGATATGGGGTTAAACTATGCCAGAGGCTAAAAAAAATAGACAAACTCAGGGATCATGTGTACATGGACTTGGGATACTCAGGGTTCATGAACGATGTCAGAATGAAAAAAGAGAGTGGATGCCCCAAACAAGGGTGACATGGGTTTCTTTGCCGGGAAAAGAGAAGGTCATCAACAGTGATGAAAAAAAGCTAAGTGTATGCTGGAAACAAAGGATTTTTACAATTACCAAAGAAATAAAAAATAATTTGGGTTGAGTGTACAGATACAGAAATGGGTTCCTTAGTGAAAGGTGGCTTAACCTGTTAGGTCACAATTTGTGAAAGAGAACAGGTGGAGGGTGGGGGTCCCATGGGTGGGTTTCTGTATGAGGTAAATGAATGGAGGAAAATCTGCAGATGGGAAAACATATGGTGGATGAGATGAACGGATAATGATACTGCGAGGGTGCATTCAAATAGAATCAAGATGATATGACCCGAGAGTCCATTGGGAAGAATAACAATATCATAAGAATAAGTATGGGGTTCATTCTCATAAGTGCATAAGACTAACAAGACACCCATCCCTAGGGGATGAAATCAACATGAGTGTCAAGTTTCCAAGGGGAAGTATGAATGGGAAAACTCATGTGGGGGAGAGTGCTACCAGGTAACAATACTAAAATGCAGCAAAGGTGAAGGTACTGTAGATCCAGATGTAAGGACCCTAAGGGTAAATGTCAGAGGGTTTGACTGGGGGATTAAATTGATTTACAGAGGGAATAATTACATACTAGTGCCAAACATATACCTAAAGAGGCTATGACTCTTTGATGAACAGGTACCTGCACACATGAAAACCAAATACCAGATGTGAATAATATATGATGATAAATAACATATGAAAACTATTTGATAAAATTTGAACATGAGCATGCGTACTTGAACATGATGTGAGAAACATTATCCTATGGGGCCAAGTTCAGATGACGACCCGGAGAATGTGAATGTGTAGATGGTGGGACCAGGATCCCGTGGATAAGAATGGATCAGAAAAAAGATGCTCTGGGGGCACCATGAGTGTCAGGATTATGTATTTATAGGCTCGAGAACCCATTTTGTATAGGGTAGTTGGTACCCATTTTGTACCTATAGGGGTGGGGGGGACTCAATGGCCTACGAGGGATGTATCTATATTTTGTAAACACTTTGATGACACTGAAGTTTATATATATATATATAGATAGATAGATAGATAGATAGATAGATAGATATAGTTGTTAGATCATTTATGTCTCCACGTGTTGATGTTTTTTATGCTTATGATGTCTTTTATATATGCTGTGATAGATGTATGATGTTTATGTATATGCGATGATGTTTTAACGTTATATATGCCAATCTAATAATAGTTTAGCCATGTTATCTGCTATTTGATTAAATTGTCTAGGAATATCTGTAAATGTGATTGAATCAAAGTTGCGAGATAATAGTCTAACTTGCAGGTATTTGAGAAAGATGTAAGGATCGCGAATGTGATATACATTGTTGAGCTGCAGGATGACAAGCTGGGAATCTAATAGAACACTAAGGTTATGAATGTGGCAGTGTTGATTTTCCCCTTTCCCTTTAGCCATTTACCATTATAGATTGACTCTGATTCATAACCAAGAAGCTTCCCAACAAAATATCTTAAGACTATAGGCCCCTCTGGTTGCCCAGAAGGCAATGCAGTACAAAACATGCATTGCGTAGTCTCACCCGAGATAACTCTTATGGGTAGATGCAATACTCATGTGTTTGCAACCGAGGACTGAGCAAGATCTGTACTTGTACGTCACAACCTTTATCTAGTCTATTTAACATCCTTCTATAACATTCATTCTACGTATGCATGTAAAATACCAGATCTACTTAATCACTTCATTTATTCACATTCATCAATTAATCAGACACAAAGACACATTCATTTAATTCCACAACACAGTGTTACCATGGTTCACCCCCTCCTGGGCCACGTCCACAAAGATCTGGCTCTCAGGATTTCATTATGTATCAACAAGATATCATGCTGCACATGTTTACATTCTTGGTTCTCACTCCCCTCAACAGGATCCTCAATCCCTGTGAGTTTGACTAGATCACACTAGGATCCTCAGCTTGTGATATAACCTTAAGGATCGAGTCTCTCACTCCTTCCTTCGCTCAACAACTTAAGGATTCGTACAGTCCTTAAAATATTCTTTTCTCTCGCTCTCTCTCTCTCTCTCTCTCTCTCTCTCTCTCTCTCTCTCTCGCTTCTATTCACCTCTTGTCCTCCTCCTTTCCTCTCCTAAATACTACTTATTTAAATTTCTGGATCACCATCCATTACAATGTATTACAAAAACCCTAACCCTAGTGTCGATAGGTATTCAATACATGTGCACGTGCTTCTTTTCCTTCCAGCTATCGCTTTCCTCTTACATGCCTTTCTTACCAAAATAACATTTCTTTTTGATTCAACCTGCTTCCAACAGGCCCCCAACACTAACATGTGGCTTGTCCTGAGCCACCTAACCCTGGTGTGCTTCATTGATCTCTCTTGCGATCGCTTGGAACTTATTCATGAGATTTGTTGCTTGCATTTGGGCCTACACGGTCTTCTCCTTGAATGTGTCCAACACCTGCACTGAAATCTCATCACTGACCATCCTTGCACACTCTGCCTAGGTTTGTGCAGGTTTGTGCCATATTCGTTTTGGCTTCCTTTGTGTGTGCAATGACCTCTGCTGCTCTCTCTTAGAGTGGTTCCATTTGAGCTTGGTGATCCTTTTTCTGTGTCTACACAACTATGATTTCTGCATGCAGTTTCTTCATATCCTTCACTCCTTTGACGTGCTCCGTGATCGATGTTGGGGCTCAGAAATGTCCTATTCTCATCTACCTTTCCCTTCATCATTATTCACATTCCATCACCCCATTAACCTTTCACGATATCATTTCCATAAATATACTTGGGTTTCACCTTATTGTTCTCCACTTTATTCATTTTAGTATTAAAAGGGAATTTGTGATTAAATGTTAGAAAATTGACATGTTTTCATATATATCTCAAATATGTATGAGCTTTGTAATGTGTAAGAATATGTGAAGGATTAATCCAAAGGACTTCTTGAATACTTCGTCCACCATTTCAATATTTGAGGAGATAATTCAAGCCCATTCCAAGGAGAAGGTCATGGAGATTTGGTTGGAATATCTTATCTAAGATATATGAGAGATATGTGTGAGGATTTAAAGGGATTATATTTTGTAATAATGGGAAATAGGTTGAGAGAAAAGTGGATCTATACTAATGAGATGGTTATCTTATCTTCAAGGCTCTCATGTATAAAAGAGAGTACTCTCTCTTCATGAGAATTCAATCAGTTGTAAGTACAGAATTAGAGTAGTCATTAGGATTCAAAAGAGAAAGAGATTCTTATCTTTGATTCATGGTTTTGGTTTTCATGCTTTTATTATTTTGTTATGAAGATTGATTTGGTTATTGTAATAGAAGATTGCTTCATTGGCGTGAGCTCACATATGTTTTTGTGTCATTCAATTCTTCACATGTTGTACTTTCTTTTCTTTCATGTAGTTCTCCATTTCTAGATTAATTCCTTTACGCAATTTCTCATTCCTAGATTAATTTCATTTATGCAACTAGATTAATTCAATTCCAAGTCGTGTGTTAGATTAGTGATTCTATTTCAGTCGTGTGTTAGATTAATGATTCAATTTAAGTTGTAGCTTAAACATTAGATTAGATTAGTCCCGATTCAATCTTGCATATACTTTTCTTTTGCTTCACCAGTTTACGAACCCCGGGTTGACAAATTAGATAGTTGGGTAAATACTACAATGCAATTAATTCAACATTAGTTCGGCCCAATGTAACGATTGTTGTTCCTTTTGTTCTGATTGTTGTTCCTTTTGCAAGTCGTGTTGTTCCTTTGAATAGAACAACTGCCATTCTCTTTACTATTGTTGTTCCTTTACAGGTGTTGCATCTCTAGAGGCTGGGTATTGAAAACGGAAGGTAAGAACCTACGTAGGCGACAAGTAAAATGCTTGTTCCAGTGCCTACCTTTGGTTGATGCATAGAGGTTGTTTTTAGGACATCTTTAGAGCCCAACATTTTGGTGTCATTGCCGGGGAAGCACGATGGATTGGAGTTTAGATTTCTTTTTCATGCAACTGTGATTAGACATGCTCCTAACTCTGAGGTGACATATGGGTAAGGACATGTAGCATAGTGTAAATTTCAATTCCTGCAAGTGTGGTAGTTTAAATTTCTTTTTCACGTAAGTGTGATTAAACATGCTCCTAACTCTGAGGTGACATATGGGTAAGGACATGTAGGGTAGTGTAAATTTCAATTCCTGCAAGTTAGTGTAAATTTCAATTTCTGCAAGATTAGTTTTAATTTCTGAAAGTGTGATCTACATGTGGTAGTTCTAAGGGTCATAGAAGCTCATGAGAGGAGACTCCTCACTGTCCCTACCAACTATCAAGAGTGCTTAATTTCCGCAACTATGAAGAGTAATTTTTTTTATGTTTTAGTAAGAGTGTTTAAGTTTTTTATTTTTTATTTGGGTGTTGTAAGAATCCTCTTTTAACATGATTTAACAATGAATGTCATCTTGGAACTAGTCACTCAGATCCTGGCAGATGTCAGGATTTCCTCTTCCCATGAAGAAGAGATCTTGAAAAGGATCAAACATTCAAATACCCCTCCAGAAACAATTAAAGATCCAACATATGAAGACTCTTATGCATCTGACGATGAACAATTGATTGAAAAGGAGATCGAGGAAGATGAAGAGAAGTTACAACATGATCTGAGTGAGGAACAACACACCTATGAAATCCTGATCGAACGATGGTTTCAGGTGAGTACTAGGTTAGATACATTTAGTTTTTCTTTTTATTTTCTTAATTCACAATTTCAACAACTAATTTCACACGTTCATACATATTCTCGACTGTCAATTTTGAAATTGAAAGATAACATATTTTTATTACTGTTGCATGCATGGCTAGATTGGCTATTTGATTACACATAACTAATTTCATATTTTTAATTAACGTAGTGTAGGTAGGATTTTATTTTCAAGTTTTTTTATTTTTGCTAGAATAAGTATGCTCTCCTCCATGCTTAGTGCGATCACGGGGATTAGAAAGTAGGATATCTTTAACTTTTCTAGGAATGAATAAATTAATGTTTTGCAAACATACCTAATCTATTTTATCCTTAATTTGCAAATCATTTATATCCATTTGCTAAAAATAAAATATTGTTTCAATTTGTTTTACATTTTTTCAGTTTATTTTTTTAGAAACAAATATAAAAATAAAACAAATTTTAACTTCATATATATATATGCAAATAAGAACATTAGCTGAATAGAAAAAAAACTTGTTTGTAAGTTTAGGCGGATAAATCCTTTGAG
Source organism: Picea glauca (assembly GCA_000966675.3). Taxonomy (NCBI): domain Eukaryota; kingdom Viridiplantae; phylum Streptophyta; class Pinopsida; order Pinales; family Pinaceae; genus Picea; species Picea glauca. Next base: position 82,048 of record JZKD02S1602529.1, read on the forward strand.
ATTTTACTTGAAATTGTATCATGCTTTCTGTTGCTGCTCTTGTTTTAAAACTACTTGCAGAGAGATCTAAAACCTACAAACACTAGCTCTTACACGTTTGACCTGCTATAAAAGAATAAACATTGTTGCAATCTGCTTCATACAATGCGACAATACAAGGCGGACAACAGGGTTTGGTGATCGATCCTGATGGTTGGCAACAAGATGAGAATATGGAGGCAAAAGTCAGAACTTTTCCAGAAAGGCCCGGTGAACCTGACTGCACATATTACATGAAGACTGGAATTTGTGGCTTTGGCATAAGCTGTTGGTTTAGCCTGAATGAAAATTGAGTGAAACGAATCACCAACGATGCAAGAAGTAAGGCGTTGATGTAAGAAGTAAGAAGTAAGGCGATGAGCAAAGCGATAATCCTAGCAAGAAAGTAGGCTACAAGAGCAAGCGAACTATCAATGGAAACAAGTAAAGAAAACAAACTGCTAATGCAATGGAGGCAAGCAAAGAAAGAGAAAGCCAAGCATATATATAAGGATTTGGTTCTAGTTTCATTCACGCACGGGTCAAGAATCCATTATGTGTAGGTAGCTCGTGTCTATCCTGCCATTCTTCTCCACAATGCCCCTTCCTGTGATTGGAGGTTGTTGTGCCTTCAGGACGATTGCACGAATGAGTGAGGGGAGCTAGTTTTGTTCCCATGTGCATACTATATGAGAATGAGACAGTATAAGTATGGTGAAACTTGTAAATTCCATCATCTACAACTAGTTAGTACATTAGTTCCAGTGCATGGGTCTTCATATTCGTTCAATAATATTCTAGAGCTATTGCGAGGAAAAATACTTGTTTTTTTTTTTTTGGGAAGATTCATTTCTAAAATCCCAGTCAACTATCTGTTAACACTATCCAAGAGAGATGGAGGCAGTTTCTTATTTTTAGTGATCGCAAGATCCAACAATGAATGAATATCATTAAAATGCAATCTCTGCGATATGGCATCCATTAGATATTTTTTCCAGGAGGTTGCAAGACTGGCATTCAAAGATTTTTTTTTTCTAGACTAAATCTGAGTTTCCACAATATTCTTCCATATTAACGATGATTGGAGATATTATTTCAAAACCATTAGAATCCACATCATATCTGATCATGTAGAGAGCTCGATCGAAGCTCGAGGAGTCGATCAGATCGAGAGCTCGAGATCAATTTTATCCAGTTTCAATAAAGAGAAAGATGAATGGGTTCAAGAACAATTCGCCATTCATTACAGGAATTGTTTAAAAGCGCATGGGGTTACGAGTCTTCCACGAGGGCACAAGAGTTTTCAATGCCGGGTTGATTGGATCTGATCCTAACATCCGCCTATCTAAATCATAATTTAAAAACATGATATGCCTAGGCCTCCTGTTGATCTTCATGAGCCCTAGATGATTGAATGTTTACACCAGTCCTATACAAACAATTATCTTCCCTGATGCTTACCAGAGCATGTATCCTCAACTGCTATGTGGCCTATTGCAAAACAATGAGGTTCTCAGTTGGGGGCCATATTCACATATGGATTCATCCGAGATATACATTTATTGGAAGAGAACTGGAGACAACTCTGCCTCAACATCAGAATAGGCATTCTCAATAGAGAGGTGACAGATCTAACGGTGCGAGAGGCCATGTTAAGCCCTAATATTGGCTCATTACCCCTTAATTGGGGCATATTAGATTAGTAATGCTATTTTATTTATGTCGGCTTTAGGCCATTAGTTGTAATTTAGATTAGTAATGT
>JZKD02S1602529.1:104552-149750 GCA_000966675.3 Picea glauca
GCCGACGCTTCACAGTTGGATAGCGCTCCTGCAAAGGGGTGGAAAAGCGTTATAACGCTTCTCAGCCATGGTGGAGGGGCGCCGGCGCTCCTCAGGTAGTGTTGGAGGAGCGTTCTCCTTCCAAAACCTTGATTTTGAAGCTTTCTAAGGTGTCAAGAGATGTTTGACTCCAGTAGACCAACTTTCTTCCTTCAAACTGAGTAAATGAGGTGTTTCAAGTGTCTCCGTGATGTCGTCATTATGGTGACATGATCCAACAGTATTTATGACACTCTTATCACCAACTTGTGACCTTCGCAACAAGTTGTATAGAAGTTGCGACACTTGCGACAAGTGAGAGGTATGTGTGACACTTATCCAGTTGAGTGATTTGGATGTGTAACATTCCCTTATCTCCATACCTACCCATCTTACTATGCGGTCTAGTCTTGGTCATCTTCTTATGGAAACTTTGTGCAACCTCTATTGGCAGTTCTCTAAACCTGTATCTAATTCTGACATAGATGAGGTGATGCTCCACCAACTGATTATCCCATCTGCAGTTGGGTTTACGTAATCCTCATCTTGCATATATGTTCTGTACAACTGGCTAATTTCCTACAAGTCCAAGCAAGTAGGCTCTACAAACCTTTCCCTTTTCGATGGGTTTTAATGGCACAATGACCCTGTATTATCCTTACTTGAAGGTCATTTTCCGTGTCTTTAAGTTGATTATGGCCTGGTTATCAAACACCCAATCCAAGCTGAGAAATGTTGGGTAAGGTTATGTGTTGTCCACTATCTCTATTACTTCGAAGTTATCTTTAGTGCGCACTCCATCCAGGTCTACTGTCACTCCTTTTAGTCTCCCAATTGGTAGAAATCTGTGTTGTTTTTCTAGTTTTAGCTGAACGAGTGAATATCCTAATGTGGGCTCTCCCATACATTTCCATGTATTTTTGGGTAATACATTGACTTCAGATCCTACATCCAATATGATATCTCCCATGTTGAAATATCCAATGTTGGCATTCAGTTTGAACTCCATACTTTTTCTTCTCCTTGTATGTAGGTGATTGACTGTTTTCTATTCTAGATTTTCTTCTGTCTCTACGCTACATCTTTCTAGAATATTTTGTAATATTTTGACATAGGATGGATCATTTAGTAATTTTACACAATATTGAAAAAATCCTTTGATTGTACTTACTTATCCTAGGGGATGCATTTCTTTGGTATGATACAATGATGGAGTTATCTCATACTCCATCATTTCTTTGGTATGATACAATGATACAATGATGCATTTCTTTGGTACTTCCTTACTATCTTGTATAGCTTGCTTAAATATATCCTTCTTGTTTTATGCACCAAACGACTTCCTTGGTTCAACATTATTCTTCACCCATTGGTGTTGTATTGGTCTTGTCGTATTGTGTCGTTTCCTATTTTATCTCCTCCGCGTGTAACTATGTTGATGTGTCTTCCTTCATCCCTCACTTATGCTAAAATCCATTGAACATTCTGATTTTTCTGATTCCTCTTTTCCTAGATCTTCCCTAATAACGTAGGACATTCTTCCATGTCATGATCCGATGCGCGACAATACATACAAGTCGTTGGTGGAAGTGGACATTCTCTTGCATAGTGTCCTAGTTGCTGACAGTTGTGACATACCACTTGTCCTCTACCTCTTTATCCACCTCCTCTCTCTCTTCCTCCACCTCTATAGCTAGCTCGATCCCCTCACGACGTGTTATACTGAGGCGTCTGGTTATACTAAGCAGTATTTTAATGGTGTTGCACTGTGTTGTAATGTGGCTGCAATGTGTTATATGGTTGCTGTGTAGTATTATACTGCTACTATGTAGTGTTGTATGGGGCTAGTACTTGGTTAAACTAAGGTGTGTCTTTCCTGGTCATCATTTCTACCTGCACCCTATATGCATCTGATGTCCTCTCTCTCATCAACTCCATGGTTCTACAGTCTTTGTCATCATGGCCTACTGACTTGCAAAAGTTGCAATACAAACTCTTTGGGACTGTCTGGTACCTCTGCATCATTGCGTAGTGATATGGATCATGACCCTATTTCTTACATGATTTGCACCATAATCCTCCTATTGGTAACAGATTTGGCATTCCTGCTGCCATGTACTATGCGAATGTTGGACATTCATTTTTATGGTGTCCTTCTGTCCTGCATGTGGTACACCAAACAACTTCTCTTTTGTCCTTACTTTTGTTCTAGTTTAGATGGAACATTAAGTTCTTCAGATCCTCCTTTAGCTCTTTGATGGATGAATCTATCTTCTGATATTGGTTTTCTTCTAGTTGCAGGGCTTCCTGCAGAGCCTCTGCCTGCGTTTGAAAAATTATGTTGTCGCAGTGGATATTTCAAGTGTGGTAATAGTGAATTGATGAACAAGTTCCTGTGTTTCATATCTGTCATGAAATATTTCATCTTTCATTTCAATTGCTTGAATCTCTGGTCATCCCATACAGATTCTCTTGGTTTCTGTCTAATTTCTATCATCTTGTTCATGTATTGGTCCTTTGAACTTGGCTTCTGAAACTCATTTATCAACAAATTCTTGATATCCCCAATTGTTTTGGTTGTCCTTGGTGGATTGTTTGCGGCTAAAATCAGATACCAATCCAATGTGTGATCCCTTAGTGTGATATCTAACTGTCCAAGTTTAGTGTYCTTGTATGTGATCTTTTTTTCTTCCCAGATCTTTTCGCAGATAAACAAGTGCTTCTCCRGGTCCTCCGACACATCTCCTTTGAATTCTGGTAACCTAATGGTGGGATCATGTCCTTCCATCCTAAATGCTGAAACAATACCTCCGCACAGTGTAGATACTTGACTAATTCTTTCYGAACTGGCTCCCCCAGTTGTTGCTCCTTGTGTAGATGTACTTCTTGCTATCTTCCTTCTCCCGAAATTCGGTTGTCTAAATGGTGGTGTTCTTTTWGGTGTGTTGGTCGCACATGGGTTTATGGGTTCCACAATGAAATTAATATGGATAGGATTGATACCTTCTATTCCCACTCTTAGACCTCTCGTCTTCCTTTCATATGTCATGCACAAGATTTCCTCAATATACTCCATATCTCGGAGATGCTCTACCCCCTCTTCATCACTTTCCAAGCCTTCCCTCACGGCCACGACTCTCTTCTTGGTGTTCACCTTGTATTGGTAGGGTACTCCACTGCGCATCTTTCCAGTCGTTGCCATCATCTGCTTGATCTAGTCTCCATCCATCATGATTGGGTCCAAGGATTCCTCCTTCTATCCTTTATCCCCTTCTCCTTCCATTTCTCCTTTTTATGTCAGTGCTTCCCCCATTCTGCCATGCACGCAGGGAAGTTTAGCTGTCTGAATCCATTTTCATTACACTTTTTTATATAAAAATATCTTAATGGAAGTATATAATGATCTGAGGTACCTGCCTCGAGGTCCCTTCAATAAGTCTTGTTCAACTGCACTGTACGATTTTGTTGTATCTACTGCAAACTCTGTTATAAATTCGACAATAATCCTGTCTAACCAAAAATATACTGCGCGCTGAATTTATTATCAACGCGTTTTAGCTGCGTGATATCTTTGGGATTCCACTCTACCCGTCTGATCCAATTTGTCGGATGGTTGTCTTTAAATATTTTGATCCACTCCTGCAATATGTGTGGGAAAAAATCATAGAAAAATACTTCATGCAAGTCAGTGAACACGTACTTGTCCAGATACTTGCGCGGTGTTAAATTGAGGTTTGTGTTATCTCTCTATGCAAAATCTAGCTCCTTTGTCTTCAACCAGCTTTTGATATCTTCCTTTGTGGTATTCCACGGTCTCAACATCCCCTTCTAGCGACACATTATCTCATCTTTTTGTCGTCCGATCTGGTATTCTTTTGACATGCCTTCCGCAGATTTCATGTGCTCAATACCATTTCCTTCCAATCAGCTGACAACAAAACCATTTGTTGGTTTTCCCCTTTCCCTTTATCCATTTACCATGATAGATTGACCCCGATTCATAACCAAGAAGCTTCCCAAAAAAATCTCTTAAGAGTATCAGCCCCTCTGGTTTCCCAGAAGGCAACACAATACACATAGTGCACTGCGAAGGGTCACCCAAGATAAATATTATGGGTGGCTGCAATACTTAGGTGTTTGCAACTTGGGACTGAGCTAGATATGTAATTGTACGTCACAACATTTATCTAGTATATTTAACATCCTTCTATAACATTCATTCTACGTATGCATGTAAAATACCATATCTACCATATCTACTTCATTCATTCACATTCATCAATTAATCATACACAAAGACACATTCATTTAATTCCACAACACAATGTTACCGTGGTTCACCCCCTCCTAGGCTACGCCCACAAATATCTGGATCTCAGGATTTTATTATGGTTAAACAAGATATCATGCCGCGTATGTTTACCTTATTGGTTCTCACTTGCCTCAGCAGGCTCCTCGATCCCTGCGAGGCTGACTAGATCACACCAGGCTCCTTAGCCTGCGATCTAACCCTCAGGATTGAGTCCCTCACTCCTTCCTTCGCTCAACAACTTAAGGATTCGTACAGTCCTTACAATATTATTTTCTCTCTCTCTCTCTCTCTCTCTCCTCTATTCACCTCTTTTCCTCCTCCTTTCCTCTCCTAATTAGTACTTATTTATATTTTTGGCTCACTCGCCATTACAATGTATTACAAAAACCCTAAACCTAGTGTCGTTAGGTATTCCATGCATGCACACATGTTGATTTTCCTTCCAGCTGTCTCTTTCATCTTGCATCCCCATCTTCCAAAAATAGCCTTTCTTTCTGATTCAACCTTCTTCCAACATGCAGTGAATGGACTCAGTGAGGAGGCCAATGACGACATTGTATTTATCTTGTTTGTTGGTTTCCAATCTAAAACATATTCCACTGGAGTGGAGCAACACATTTGAGGGGGTATCGACGGCCCAAGCGGCTGAAGTGATATTCTGGGTCCAACGGCTAGAACCGTCAGCGTAACCGATGTGGTAGGATGATGGATGATGCAACTGTCAATAACACAAATGATAGATCAAACATGAGGAATGGTGGTAGGAAAGAAGACTAAAAACTCTACAAATGTGTAGAAAGAAAAAACTAAGGTAGAATGGCTACGCTTAGGCGTAAAAAATATTTAGGTACAACCCATTGACAGGTTCTTTGAGAGGGTATCCTTCTGGAGAGGTCAAGATGTATGTGCCCTTAATGAGGCAGTGTTGGATGATGTAGGGTCCATGCCTTAATGACTTGAATTTCCCATGGCCAAGGGTATCATGGGTGATATCATAGGCTAAGACGAGATCTCCTTCTCTAAATCAGTGAAGGTTGACATGGCGATCAAAGGTGTTTTTGGACCATTTTTTAGCTGCTTGATTGCTCTGTAATGAATATTGGCGATCTTCATCCAATGAATCTAAGGTCAGTAGGCGCTGCTCCATCAGAGTAGTTTCAGGTAACAGATCAATGGTAATGCGTAATGTGGGGATTTTTCACTTGATAAGGAGGGTAGCTTCGATCCCATGGACGAGGTGGAACAGTGTAAAAATAGTGGTAGTTTTTGCTACCGTGTGATAATCTCATAACGTGGAAAACAACATATGATGCAAGTTGGTCTTATGTTTGTTGATGATACATTGTAGCATGGTTTTGAGGAATTGTTTAACAACCTAGACCTGTCCGTTGGACTGAGGGTAGTATGGGGAGGAAAACTCATGGGAGAATCCTAACTTTGAGGAGATTTCCAAAAATATATCATTCTCAAAGTGTTTACCGTGATGAGACACCAACTGTACTGGGAATCTGAATCGGGTAATGACATGGTTGAAGAAAACACACTCTGCTATGTCAGTGGTACTATTAAAAGTGGGCATGGCTTCGACCCATTTGATAAAGTAATCTAATACCATGATAATTTACTTGTGCCCAATACTATATGGAGGATGGAAAGTCATGAAGTCTATGCCCCATTTGTAGATGGGGCTAACGATGATGAATGGATGTAGAAGAGTGGGTGGTGCTCATGCTTTCTTTGCATAAAGATGGAATTTTTTGCATCGCTTGACTGCATGGATGTAGTCATGAAACAACGTGAGGTAGAAGTACCCTTCTCGAATGATGTTTTGGGTAGTGGATATACCCAAGAGGTGACCACCGCAAGTGTCGATGTGGTGATAATTCAAGACTCTGCCAGCTTCATTGATGGTTAGACATCGACGAAGGATGGTGTTGACCCTGCGTCGGTAGAGAACGTCTCTGATGAGGAGATATCAAGGGGCTTGATGGAGAATTCATCGACGATCATATCGAGAGAGATGAGACCCAAAATTATGTGTCTGAAGGTAGACAAGGAGGTAGTCATACCAGGGGTCATTGGAGGGGATGAAGAAGAGGTGTTCGTCAGGGAAATCCATATTGACGGGGGATGCTTTAGCATTTGAGGGAAAATTTGTAATGAGTTAGGTGAGGACAAGCGCTTTCTTGATTTTTGGAGTAGAGAACTCTAGGTCATATTCCTGGAGGATAATGATCCATCAGACAAATTTTCCATTAATCTTCCTGCAACTAAGAAATTATTGCATGGGGTAGGAATTTGCTATGACCTTGGTAGTTCGAAGCAAGATATAATGGCGTAGCTTTTGGACTATGAGGAAAACTGCAAGGGTGAGTTTCTCATCATGATTATATTTCAAGGGTGGCCCTGAAAGGTTTTTACTAATATAGTAAATGACATTTTCATTCCCATCATCCCCTAATTGGATGAGGAACCCTGCTACTGAGACTGCAGAGGTGGACAAGTAGAGGATGTAATCACGATCATAGTCTGGGGGACTAATAAAAGGGGCATTGGATAAGGCATATTTTAAATCATCAAAAGATGTTTGAGCATGTTCTTCCCATCAAAATGGGATATCATGATGCAGTAGGTGGAGGAAACCATGTGAGCGAGTGGCATAGTCTGGGACAAAGCAACGTAAAAAGTTGGCTTTTCCTTGCAAGCTCTGTAGTTGGCGTAAATTCCTCGGTGGTGGAATTTCCGTGATAGCTTGGACCTTGAGGGGCTCCACTATGATGTTGTGTTGGGAGACAATGAACCCAAGGAGGCGTCCGACAATGACGTAAAATACGCACTTGAGGGGGTTCAAGTGGATATGGTACTGGTGACGTCATTGGAAAATGATCTGTAATTTATCTAAATGTTGAGTTCACTTTTTGGATCGATCATTGAGGTCATCCAAATAATAAATGATGATGCGAGCAAGATCATGGAAAACATAATTCATGGCCCGTTGGAATGTAGCACCTGCGTTATTGAGTCCAAAAGGCATGACACAATAAGCAAAGGTACCCCAAGGGGTAGTAAAAGAGGTTTTATACTGATCTGTTGGATGTATTTGGATTTGATTGTAGCCAAAGAACCCATCCATAAAGGACAATGCCTCATGGCCGACATAGTAATCAATAATTTGGTTGATGAAAGGGGTTGGAAATTTGTATTTGGGACAAGCATGGTTGAGATCATGAAATTCTGTGCAGATGTGAATACTGCCTTGTTTCTTTTTAATGGGGATGGGGTTGGATACCCACTAAGTGTACACAATGGGGTAAATGACCCCGACATAACGTAACTTGTCAATTTCGGCTTTGATAGCCGCATATTTGGATGGGTGAAGAGGGCGTTAATTTTTATGTACTAGGGAAACATCTAGCCAAGTGTCGATTCAATGTTCGACTATATATGGATCAAGGCCAATAATCTTTGCATATGACCAGGCAAAAATATCCAGGTATTGTTGAAAGAGATCTTTGTAAGTTGTGAGTTCTTTAGGGGAGCATGCGACGCTGATGGTGATTTCTTCTACGAGTCTCGGTTTGATGGAAATATCAATTTTGATGGTGGGGGTGATGTTGGCCATGTTTCATTCTTAAAAAGCATCTAGGGCAGGGATAGGGTTGTTGAATCAATCTATATGCCCTAAAGGAATAAAATACTTGGTTTTGATTGCGCATATGGAGGTTTGGGTAGGAGGATGGAAGGCCTCCTGTGAAAGAAAGAGTGTTCGACGATGGAGCGCATTCCATGGGAAATTGGAAGTAATGAGTTCCTCCAGGATATATTCGTCACAGTGAAAAATGAGAGAATACAGAGGATCCTAGGAGGTGATAGGGGGAACTGTCAAAGTGTGGTTGTCCTCCAGTGCTGAGGATGCAGATGAGATATTATGTATAGGGTGTGAGGGACCGTTGGACATAAAGTGAATGTCCCGATATTGTGGAGGGTACCTTGTTTGTGTAGGTGTTATCGGATAAATCGGTGAATGCGGATATAAAATAATCTCCCTAGATCCATATGGATCTAGAACAAAACAAGACAGAACATGGATCAATCTAATCATCGCATTTAATACCGAACAAAAGACGAGAGACATACCTTTAAGTGTCAATTCCTTATGTCTTTGTTGTTACTGTTTCACTCCAGTGCTCTTATGGTACTGATCCTGTAGTGAGACACAAACCAACCAAAGTGAAAGCAGTAAAATTATATTCAATGACAACCTATGCATGTGATCAAGGAATTTTGCAATAAAATAAAGATAATTCTATGGGAAAGAAGCATGCCACTGTATTATATTAAATAATAGGAAGAGAGATTACAATCGGATGCCTTGATGTCATAAGGATCCTTCCAACAATTCCTTGCTTCCCAAACCCTTATTGCTCCAAGGATTCTATGACCATGGATCTAACAGCTACTCACAATCTATCTTGACAAAGCAGAGATCAAAGCCACTCTAACCAAGCTAACAATCTCAATCCAAAACAACTAATTCTCTCCATGAGAGCTCCTCTCCTTTTATAATATGAAGAGGATAAGGAGATGAGGTTAGGATGATCCCACTAAATCATGAAAGTGAGTAATATCCAAACCATTTGGAGGCCACCTCACCATAGAATCTTCTCCTTCTAGAAGCATCGAGAAGACGCTCGTTTTTCCCATGTACAGGAATTTCTGCACCCTAGCTATAGTGCAACCTGTGGAAAATCCACACCCTAGCTATAGTGCAGCCTGCAGAAACCAAGAATTTCCTCACCCTAGTTATAGTGAAGCTAGCGTAAACCAGGCATTTCCTCAGCCTAGCTATAGTGCAGCTTGCGGAAACCAAGAATTTCCTCACCCTAGCTATAATGCAGCCTACAGAAACCAGGTATTTCCGCACCCTGTGTATAGAGTAGCCTGCAAAAATCCTCCTTAATAGGGTTTTTTCAAAGGAAAATACAACTTCTTCTCTCAGGGAAATTTCTTCTCCCTTCTTTCTTCAGGAATCCAGGCCACTGACCCCCCTGAAGGAAAAATATAGGTTTACATCATTAAAAATTATAGAGATGATGAAAATAATGTGTAACAGAGAGGCCCCCAAAGTATGAAGTTAGAATAGAGTGATAGTTGAAATACTTTGTCGAGTGTGTGTATGGAACAAGGAATAGTCGGTTGAAAACCTACCAACAAACAAGGAAATACAGTACAATAATATATCATCACCAAGGTAGGCATTCCCATACTCAGAATACAAATGAATCAAAGCATAAATGCCGACATGCGAAGATCCATGTCAAGTAATACAGGTCATGGCCACCAATCATATAATGTGGATCCATGCCAATATGACTCAAATTTGAACATAGCCACCAAAAATACACTGTGGATCTATGTGTTAAAGAATCAAATTTGAACATAGCCATGAGACATATAATGTGGATCTATGCAACAGTATAAACTGAATATACTCCAACGCAACCTGAATCTGTGAGAAAAGATTCAGGGTCTTCATGTCCAGCACTCTATAATACAAATCTAACCATGCAAATACATGTGTTGAAGTCAAACATGGTAGAAACCACTTGATTGCCGGTCATTAGTGAATACCTTTAACAAGTGTGAGGTAAATCACCATTAATTTCAATGACTCCCAAGGTACACTAGTACAATCCAACAAATGTGAATCAATGAGCTGAGGTCGAACACTCGACGGAATCTCCCAATCAGGGGTCAATAATGAAAACCCACTGTCAAAAGCGATGAAGCCTGCCATTGAGGCATGCAAGTTCCAAGGTACCAATTAGTTTCGAAGTCTAATTCATGGATAATGAATTGAAGTCAACAGGAAAAGACTCATCACAGTAGGGCCTTAATGTATCCCCCATCAATGAAACAAAACAAATAACAAAATTTGATGTAGATCAAGGTAATAAGTGATTCAGGATTGACTCAGGGATGGCCGACACAATAGAAGTCTTAAGGACTAAAGAAATGGCCGACGCAATAGAAGGCTTTCCGAATTGAAATTATTTTTGAACATATTGACGACACAACAACTGTCTTGGAAAAACTGACACAACAACAGGGATCACAAACCAATTTTTAATCTGATAAAGGAGTATGATCAAGAAATAAGAGGATATTCCAACCTAGACACAAGGTGAGTGAAAGGGTGTCATGTTCAAAAGTGACTCTTCCATGGAATACAGGTTTAAACACATTTCTTTCCCAATTTTTCCCCCACCATTTCTGGCGAGTACCTCTTTATTTTTACGCAAGCTTGAGGAGGATAACATATGCTTGGAATGTAAGCTCATCCTTTGGATGATTCCCTCGGAGTATGTTTAACGAACCTTAGGAAGGAGTGGTTTGGTCCCATATGGTACTTTCGATGTTTGTTTAACGAGTCCAAAGAAAGAAAACTTAGGCGTTTTCAAGTTTGGAGAGTCTGAAAAACACTTAAAGGAAACTCCAAAATGTCCTTTTTCATAAAGTAGTTTGACGAGACTGAAAAAGAGATAAACTATCGCTCAACAGACACACTTTCTAATAATTTAATGAGCATGAAAATAACAAGATCGCTCGACAATATTTTCATGTTTAGAGAGTTTGAAAAGAGCTTAAAGGGAACTCCAGGGGGTTCCTTTTTCATATAACCTTTACGAGTCCGAAAAAGTGATAACATTTTACTCGGTTACATTCTCACGTATTTACGAGCATGTGAAATAACAAATTCTAAGCTCGACAACTTATTCTCATTTATTTAGGATCATGAGAAAAAACAAAGACTAGGCTCGGGATTGTTTTCATTTTTACGCAAGGTTTAAAACAAAACAAAACTATGCTTGGAATAGATTTTATTTTTTCACAAGATTAAAACTAAACAAAACTATGCTTGGACCTGGTTTCATTTTTACACAATCTTGAACCATAGAAAAATATGCTTGGAACTTCCCAACGCATAACACATGGATGGTTGGTACTTATCCCGCAACTTAATAAATTAGCATATTAACTTCAACATGAAGTCCAAAGGCTGGAAGCGTTTCCCCCCAAGCTTCATTTCGTCCAACTACAAAGGTGGATGAAAATGAAACTTCAAACACTTGACGAAGGACTGGACTCAACAGAGTGGGGGAAGTTGTTTCATGTTTTAACGAGATTGACACAGGATAAGAACTGTGCTTGAGAATCCAGGTTCAATCCCTATACCTCTGTTTGATTTTTTAAGGACCTTGACACAGAAACAATAACTATTCTCACAAGCTTTGTTTCATTTTTTAAACAAGGTTGATACAGAGATGAAAAAATATCCTCCTTGCTGGTTTCATTTTTTAGTGAGCTTGAAATAAGAAAACCATGCTCAAAGACTCTTCTTGATCATGGATTCCAAGAGGAAAGTTCTCCAGAAGGACACCATGTCAAGGGAAAAAACTCGGTCATGGCCTCCAAGAGATCTTCAATTGATGGAAGAAACACACTCTAGAAAGAACCCATGTCAAGGGTCGCAATAGGGGTAAGGAGGTCAGGCTCCAATAGCCCTACCGAAGGGATCACCATGTCAACTACCAGATCCAAGTCATAAGGGAGTGAGCTTACAATGAGAGGCTCATATACATCGACAACTTAAGGCATGGGAGACAATGCCACATAAATGACTTGTGGCAGGGGTGATACCATCGACATATAAGAACCATTTAGGGAGGTAATCCAATCAGGACCGATGAGTGAAAGATGATCAATAGTCACAATTATTCCATCGTGAGGGAAATATATTACACAAAAAAGAGTGGGCATAATAGCTTTCATGGCATAGACATAATCTTTCCCAAGGAGTAAAGCGAAATCCAAGGGGTCTTGGACTACCATTACGTCAATGAAGATAGTTTTCCCTCCCAAAGTTATAGGAAATTGAGGAAGGTTCCCTAAAGGTTGAATGGTTCTTCTGTTAAAAACTAATAGACTCTACGTAACTGGTGCAAGCTGAGGACAACCCAAAGCCTGCCAAGCAATAGAAGACAAAATACTAACAGATGCACCTTCATCTATCAATGTCTGAGGAACATCTTGACCAAAAACCTGTACTGTAATCTGGAAAGGAATGTGAGAGGGAAGACAAGGTCCAGCTAGCACAACCCAATTAAAAAGGATAGCCTCATTACTTGGAGGGGGTTCCATGGGAGAAGGAGGAATACCCCCCGACACGGTAGAGTCTGTATCAAAGAGAAAAACATGGCTAGTATTGGGTTTACTCTCGAGCGATAGAGTAGGATCGACCGATGATGAGATCAGATTGACCACTTGGGTTTAATTCTCCAAGGGGAGAATGGGGTCGACGGGTGGAAAGGGATAAACCACTTGGGTTTCACTCTTTGGCGGGAGAGTGGGTTTAACCGAGGATGGGATAAGATCAACCACTTTGTCAACTGGTTCAACTAAGGACATGACCATATTAACTACATGATCAACTAGACTGACCGATGAAGGGACCAGATTGATCATTCCATCAACTATAGGGGGGTTGAGAGAAAGATTACGGTAAGCGGTTGGAAGTTGAGGCTATGAAACAATCATGTCTTCCAGTAATTTTGAGGCTTCGTCCATACGAGGGAAAATGTGAGTTAGATGACTCCCTCTCCATAACATACACAAGAATTTGACTCTTCTTTTCTTTTTCACAACAGTATCTTGACTAGTTGACGGGGGGTCTTCAACATGTTGTTCAGAGGCTGACGACATGGGTTGGCGAGGGTGTGTAGACCATGCTTCTATAACCTTGGATAGACTAGGGAAATCCTTAAGAAGATGGATATCCTTCAAATTCCTGGAAGGGTACTTGGGCTTACGGGTTTTTTGGATGATCTTGGCATCATCAACACTCCCAACACGATTAACAGTAATTGGTTTATTTCCAACATGTCCGACAGTCGTTGGAAGTTTGGACCCTTATTTATTTTTCTTCTTCTTATTCTTCCTTTTATTCTTCTTCTTATCCACCAAGTTATGAGCTTCATATCTTTCACTCAGTGAAGAAGATGAAACGGAAGAATACCTTGCAGGTGAAGAAGGTGAAGAATATCTTACTGGTGAAGAAGGTGAAGGATCAACATGAGGTTGATGTTCTTGGGGGGAAGTGCTTACGACCGAAGAACTTACTGCATTCGGGATTACCTGAGTAGAAAAAAACCATACCGGTAATCCAATTGTGAGACCTGGAAGGCTCAAAGTAGCAATGTGAGGAGGACCAATGTTTCCATAAGAAGGAAAAATAAAAGGTTCCCTTGGAGCAGGGGTTCCTTCATTGGTCATTTCGGGATCGGACGTCATCAAGTAAAGATCCAATCTAGAGTCTACTAGGGAAAACAAATAGCACATGCTAAAAAATCTAGGAAGTAAACAAACAAACAAAAGCTTCTCACAATGAACGCACTAGTTGGTGATGAAATCCAACATCATGGGAACAATGTAAGAAGGGGCTAAGATAGAGTAGGCGAAAAAAGTTACGTTGACGACCTGCTTAATGGACTTGCACCCTGGTTCAAGCTCCCACCCATAATTGTGGGTATACCCTCCAAGGAGCCTGAGTGAGTTTGGCCAACATTGATTCCAGGTACCGTGAAGACTTTCCCCTCCACAGTCACCTCATTTAAAGACCCTAAAGAGATAGGCCACTAAGGTTACCAAATAAAAAAATGATGCCTGGGGAAATAGCCGACAATCCAATCTACGTGCAAGGGCAAGGTATCTATCTTGAAATCATCTTCAAAGGCTTCCACTCGTAATTGTCAGTATACCTTCAAGCGACCCCCATAATACATGAAATCTCTACACCAAGACCAATAAAGCAGGGTGAGTAACTTTGCTAGTCTCAATGCGACCTCATGATTGACCCTTGTGTTAGAAGGGCTTGTTAATGTTTAAGCCATTATTATAGTTCTTTGCATTTCAATAGATAAGAATAGCATAATACAAGATCACTGAGAAATACACAATCACAAGAGACACAACATTTATCCTAGGAAACCCTCTAGAGGAAGAAAACCCAACAAAACTTCCTTATTATAGATAGCCAATACAATGCCAAGAGATAACTCAAACTAAAACAAAATATCCTCTCCCAAATATGTGCCACTCCCTCTCCTTCTTCTCTAACTGCAATTTCAAAACTTGTCTCTCAAATGAGCAAGTGAGTTGTGTGTCTATTGGACCTCGACCAAGTTTTGAGGAATACTTGGTCATAGTTGACCATTTGGTACTTCGACTTCCTGTCGAAGATGGAGCACATGGTGAAGTGGAGATCATGGGATCTCGCCACCTTTTGTTGAACCTTTTTGGGAATATTCTAATGGGAAAGGGATTTCGGCCATTGTTTAAGCCTTTTTCTATGTATAAATAGAGGTCTAGTCCATGTAAGAAAGGGGGCCCTGCCTAGTCGATGGATTAGTGCATAAGTTGGATCTATGTGATCGGGAGTCTGTGTGACTGTAAGAGCTCTGTGCATGCTGTAAGAGCGCTAAGTGCACAGAGTGTGCGAAGGCTTGGTGCTTGGACCTACCTGGGGAAAGAGGATCTAGCGAGCTGCGCAGATCTCTTGTCCTATGCAGGGTAAGGGTCATTGAAGCTCCATGCTGTAACTGCTTGACTGGAATAATATAAATAAGACTTTGTGGATGTATTCCTAGGGTGGGAGTGAACCACGGTAACTCTGTGTACTGTGCTGATGTGTTTGTCTCTCTCTTCGTAAGTGCTCTAATATGTTTAGATAGATTTATTGATGATTTGTGGTTATGAGATAAGAATGCATGCTATATATGATACATAAGATGCTAGTGCTTAATCTATTGCATATAACATGTTTATCATTGCTAAGTTCTAGATCTGAGTAATTACTATGACGCTCTGTGCTTTCTGCGAAGTGTATTAATGATTGTATGTTAGGAAATAACTGATTCTAAGTGCGTTGTAAGCAAGATAATCATAGATCTGTGTCACAACTAAGGTTGCAGACACCTGAGTCCTGCAACCACCCCTGCCTCTACCTCGGGTGAGACTTCATCTGCTTCACAGGTGTTGCTGAAAGGGCCGGTAGTTAGGGCTTTGTTGGTGCGCTCTTGAGCGTTGAACCTTGGGTCTGCCCCTGTGCCAACATTGTCTAAGTGAGGTGTTGGCCTCTTTATTTATACACGACTGGAAAGTGTGAAGTGTCTCTTCACTGGCAGGGCCGACTTCTCAAACTGGGTGGTTATAACCACTTTTAATATATTCCGGGGCCTCTTTAATATCTGCTGGGGACGACTCTTACTTTGCCTATTATAATTATCATTTGACCAATCCACAAAAGGGGATTTCGTCCTTTTACAATATTAGACATGATCAATCCACAATGGGGATTGATCTAATGAATAATATATCAAACAATAATAAGAATACACTTTGCAGTTACATTAGTTCAAAACTCCCCCTTAACAAGAAGGGTATTCTTTGACAACATTAGGTGAGAGAGAGGTCTGCATCATCAACAACATTAGGAGGGAAACACCATTAATATCATCTTGGATCACTGAATGGCATATCTATAAATCATCAGAAGTTTTTTTCATTAGTAGGCATCGTCATTCTCAAAGGAACGCAATCATCATCTGCATCAATATGGATTAGTATAAAACTAATACATCATCATCATCACATCACGAGGCTGGCTCATCATCATCATAATAGAATGGATTTACATCACCGCTATCAAGCCGGAAGCACAGTTCTAGTCTCGTCTCATTGTCTTTCTTTACGTCACATCAATAAAGATGGAAGCAAGATACTCGTCCTACTTTACGTCACAACCATAAGGTCAGAAGCAGTATGCTAGACTGGCTTTACATCATAGCTTTCCATCTGGAAGCACAATGCTAGCCTCATATCATCATCTTGCTTTACGTCACAACCATAAGGTCGGAAGCAAGGTATATGTCCTGATTTACGTCAAAACCATCAGGTCGGAAGAAGGATACTAGATTGGCTTTGCGTCACAGCTATCTAACTGGAAGCTCAGTACTAGTCTCATCACATCTTCTTGCTTTACGTCACAACCATAAGGTCAGAAGTAAGAAACATGTCCTACTTTATGTCACAACCATCAGGTCAGAAGAAAGGTACTAGACATTCTTTACGTCGCAGCTGTACAGACGGAAGCATAGTAGTAGTCATATCACATCATCTTGCTTTACGTCACAACCATAGGGTCGAAAACAAGGTATACGTCTTTCTTTACGTCACAACCATAAGTTCGGAAGCAGGGAATATCTCATCACAAAAACTACTCCCCCTTTCAAGGAACATCCTTTCAGACTATGCCAAGCATATCTCGGAAGTACTCAAACTTTACACGAGATAGGGGCTTGGTCAACACATCAACAACCTGTTCATCCATGCTAATGTACTGGAACTTTATGGATCCTCTCTGCACCATGTAACGGATGTAATGATATCGGATATCTATGTGCTTTGAATTATCATGAAATATAGGATTCTCTGTCATCTTTATGCAGCTGTGGTTGTCACATAGGATCAAGGTTGCTTCCATCTCTAGGTCAAATAGATTGGTCAACAACTTTCGAAGCCATATAGATTCGCAAATAGCAAAACATCCAACAATGTATTCTTCTTCCTTTGTCTTGAGAGCAATGCTAGATTTCTTTCTACTTTGCCATGAGATCATGGATGGTCCCAAACTGAAACAACATCTAGAAGTTCTTTCCTGTCAGCAATGCTTCTTTACCAATCTGAATCAGTGTATCCACTCAATGTGAAATCATGATCTCCGTCATAACTGAGACCGCAATCTAATGTACCCTTAAGGTACCTCATCACATGTTTTGTAGCCACAAGGTGAACATGTATGGGCTCTACCAGAAACTGACTCAAGGTGTTCATGGAAAAACAAATGTATGGTCTGGTGTTCATTAGGTACATCAACGATCCAATAATATGTCTGTACAAGGTGGCATCAATCGATTCTAACGAAGTGTCGACCAACAACTTCAGTTTCACTTCCATGGGTGTATTCATGGGATTACATTCCAACATGTCGAATCTCTTCAGGATTTCGACTGCATACTTCCCTTGGTTAAGGAAGATTCTCTCTGGACTCTGCCATACCTCAAGACCTAAGAAATAATGCATTAGGCCAAGGTATTTCATTTCAAATTCTGAGGCAAGTCTCTTCTTACATTCAGTGATGAGATTTTCTTCTCTAGTTAAGAATAAGTCATCCACATATAGCAGTAATATCACTGGCTCATCGTTCATGACCTTGAAGTAGAGGTTAGAGCCTGATTTACTTTGGTAAAGCCTAAGCTTGTCAAGAAACTATCTATATGGCCATACCAAGCTCTAGGAGCTTTCTTCAATCCATTTAAGGCTTTCTTCAATCTGCAGACATGAGAATTCCTATCTTCAACCTCAAATCCTTGAGGTTTCTCTATATACACTTCCTCTTCGATGACACCATTTAGGAAAGTTGTCTTTACGTCCATCTGGTGCAGCTTCCACTTCATATTGGTTGCAAGAGCTATGATGGTTCTGATTGAAGTGTATCTGGCTACAAGAGCGAATGTCTCTTCATATTCAATGCCTTCCTTCTGAGAAAATCCATAAGCGACAAATCTTTCTTTATACTTCTCAATACTTCCATCAGCAACATGTTTTATTTTGAAGATACATCTAGAGGATACCACATCTTTACTCTTCAGTCTGGGAACTATTTCCCATACATCGTTCTTTATTATGGATTGGTATTCCTCTGTCATGGCATCTGCTCATTCTTTTCTCTAAATGGATTCTTCAAAGAAGGTAGGTTCCTCCTCTAGAAGATCGCACATAAAAGCTGTATAACTGGAGAATGGCTTTGGTCTTTTCATTTGTCTCATGGTTCCTTTAGGAACACCATACTTCTCTCCATCTTGAATAATGTCTCTAGCCCAAGCTAGCTTCCTTTTATGGAGGATCGTCATCTGAGGAGGTTCTTGAACTTCTATCATGTCATGATATTCTATTAATTCCTCATCAGGGGAAGTTACGACTTCCCTCACTGGTTCAACAACTCTGGGAACCTCCCTCACTGGTTCAACAGTCTTGGGAATTACAGGTTCCTCTTCATATACTTATTCAAGATGACATATTCTTGATTTCTTAAGCACTGCATCTTCATCAAAATTCACGTCCTTGCTGATCTCAATGTGACAGTGACTTGGTATATAGATTCTGAAGGCTTTGGAGACCTCACAGTATCCCACAAATATTCTCTTCTTTCCTGAAGGTTCCAACTTGTTTCTCTTCTCTTTCGGTATATGAATAAATACTGGGCAGCCAAATATTTTGAGATGGCTTACCTTTGGCTTCTTTCCGGTGAACATCTCTTCCGAGGTCTTGAGCCCAAGTGCACTATGGGATAATCGGTTCTGCACATATATAGTTGCCATTGATGCTTCTTCCCATAAGCACATAGTAAGATCTTGATCATGGATCATAGTCTTCACAACTTCCATTATCATTTTTTTCTTTTGTTCAGCTACACCATTTTGTTGGGGATTATAGGGAATAGTGAGTTCCCTCTTGATCCCAACATCTTTGTAGAAGTTCACAAACTCTTTTGAGGTATATTCTCCTCCATTATCTGACCTGAGTATCTTAATCTTTGTTTTAGAAAGGTTTTCTATCAAGGCTTTGAATTCCTTTAACTTGCCACTAATGGAGGACGATGGCATTGGGCCACATACATCTGAATGAATGAGCTCTAGGACTCCTTCTACTTTGCTGTCTCTCTTCAGAAAAGGGTTCTCAATGTTCTTCCCTTGTGCACATCCATTGCATACGCCTTCATGGTCAACCTTGAGTTCTGGTAAACCTGTGACCGCTTTGCATATGTATGGTGGTGCCTTGTAGTTAATGTGAACTAATCTTCTATGCCAATGTTTACATGGATTCTCAATGGCGTGGGTCATGGAAGCTTATGAGTGACCCTTTAGCTTATGCAAGCCACCTTCTTCTTTTCCAATGATGATTGCTTCATTTATGGTCTTTCCTTTAGCATGTTTCCTTATGTAACCTTCACTATATCTTCCTCAGGTTTATTACCTGTGACCTGGAGCAAGGTCAACAAAACAACAAGCAAGGGTAATATCCTTTTGATAATATAAAGCAATAACATGAACAATGATCACAGTATCTACTTTAGAGATATCACTTGTAACTTGTTGGAAGAAAAGATTAAAGGTAAGGAATACAATACGAAAATGAGGTCAACACTCTCATAGTGTTGTGATCAAACATTCTTCCATGGAAACTTGGAACTAACACACGAGGTTTCTCCTAGAGGAGGTGTTAGTTGTATTAGAAAAAGCATTTACCTCTATATGCTCACATGTTATCAAGTATAATACTTTACAAAGACTTCTATCTCAACTATAGTCATCAACTTGTCATGTGTACCTTTGAATCTTATCAACTTGATTTAATCAAACCTGGAGCCTTGTCTTCAAGAATGAGTGCTTGGTTTTCTTCCAAGTCTCCTTCACTCAAGATGATGAGTGATTTATTCAACCTGTCTATTGTACTAAGACAATACACTATCTTGACAAAAGTTTGGGTTAGAGGATAAGCTCTATGATCTCAACTTTTAATCCATCTAATACCTTGACTCAAAAAAGGTTAGAATGATGGTCATAGCTACAACATGCAACACTCATAAAAATAATAATGCATATCAGAATAATCACACCTAGGTTGCATCATTCCTCTGAATGTGTTGGATCTTGAGATCCTTTTGGATCTATGGCAAGAGATCCCTTCTCCTGCAAATACTCTTTAAGGTTTAACCATTTAAACATATGTGAGTACATACCTCTTATAGCATTTGCAGGGAGTGGCTCCATCTGGTAGCAGCGGTAATCATTACCAACTCTTAAGAAAACTTCAAGGGTGATTGCAACTGCAACTGATGCCGCAACTGCAACTGGTTATGAGACTGCAACTACAACTGCAACTTAGGGTTTTATGAGGAAACCCTAATTTTTCAAATTTCAAATTTTGAAATTATGATCCAGGGGATAGATGCACTGAGCTGAGGGGAGTAAGCTAGTGTAGTCAGAATTTCGAAAATCCAAATTTTACCCCCTCAAACTTGATCTGCGGATTTCTGGACTCGTACTTCTGTTACTCTGGTATTTCTGGTACTTCTGGTACTCTGGTATTTCTGGTACTTCTGGTACTCCAGTTTTCTAGTACTTTGTGAAACTAGGGTTTCACTTTTCGGGAGATCTAGCCACTGAAAAGGTGCATTGAAGGTGCCAAAATGATCCTTGGGGGAGGGCGCACTTTTTTAGATAGTTTTAGGGATGAAATAGATCACCAACAAAAAGACCTAATTTGCATGTACGACAAGAGTGACGTTTTTCATTTTTTCTCTTGTGAAAGATGCTCTCTTCAGCTTGGCTCTAATACCATGTTAATGTTTAAGCCATTATTATAGTTCTTTGCATTTCAATAGATAACAATAGCATAATACAAGATCACTGAGAAATACACAATCACAAGAGACACAACATTTATCCTGGGAAACCCTCTAGGGGAAGAAAACCCAACAAAAATTCCTTATTATAGATAGCCAATACAATGCCAAGAGATAACTAAAACTAAAACAAAAGATCCTCTCCCAAAGATGCACCACTCCCTCTCCTTCTCTAGCTGCAATTACGAAACTTGTCTCTCAAATGAGCAAGTGAGTTGTGTGTCTAAGTGAGGTGTTGGCCTCTTTATTTATACAAGACTGGCACGTGTGAAGTGTCTCTTCACTGGCAGCGCCGACTTCTCAAACTCGGTGGTTATAACCACCTTTAATATATTATGGGGCCTCTTTAATATCTATTGGGGCCGAATTCTTATTCTGCCTATTATAATTATTATTTGACCAATCCGTAAAAGGGGATTTGGTGCTTTTACAATAGTTGACATGATCAATCCACAATGGGGATTGATCCAATGAATAATATATCAAATAATAATAAGAATACACTTTGTAGTTACATGATTTCAACAGGGCTTCCCAGGACAAAATGTAATAAGTGGATTTCATCGCTCCCTAACTCAAGATTCTATGTTTGTTTGCAGCTTTGGAAAATTATCTTTCACACCTATTCCAAATCCCTACAACTAATCTAATGTAGGTTTTCTACTAAAAAATATAAAAATGTCTAATCAATTTTTATAAGCACTTTATTTTATGGCTGTTGTTACTTAAGAGGAAAATGGCGTAGACAATATGGTGTTTTGACCGACTCGAAAGTTAGTCAAAGAGATGAATATGCAATCGTTTCATTTCGATGAAAGATATGCTACGAGAAGGAGTAAACATTTATCATTCCCAAATGCACAATGTCCTAAAATTTATTAAACTCATCAATATCAAGATTCTCAAGAAATGAGCAAAATAGACTGTACACCAATACACGATTCATGGCAAAAAATCATGCAATTTCACTACTTCAAATGCAAGGATGCCCCCAATCTAATGCAAATAAAGAAATAAGATTTTTGTTCAAAAGATAGCTAAAAGCAATAGAAAATCACTTCAAAACAAAAACAACCCAAACAAAGTTTCTCTTTTAACACGAGTTATTCAGAAAAAAGAAGTGTTCTTTTCAGTAAACAATTCTAAAGAAAAACAAGGCTTTGTGACTGAAAGACACTCAAAGCAAGAGACCAAATCTTTCAAAATAAAAAAAAGAAAAGATGACTAAAAGCAGGTTCAAAGTTGTCAAGCAAACTTTAAACAGATCATAATCAAACCCAAAAATTCATCCCAAAACCAAATCCAAGATCTGGGTAAAGAAAAACCATAAAAAATCAATCTTTTCACAATTTTTGCAGGTTGTAGATTAACACAGTGTGGAAATCCCTAATTTCCGCAGGCCAAAAGACCAATACACTGTGGAGACGCCACACTGTCCCTCAAAGTAGGGTGAATAAATCACACAAAAAATGGAAAAAATAAAAAAGTGTGAAGGTTTTCCAATGAATTTTAACAGTCATAGAGTCAAGCTGGATCTCCCAGTGACTCAAAAAATAGAACCCAAGAAATCAAAGCAAGAAAGCAAGACAAACTAGGAAAACAATCTGTTTCCCCAGTGGATTCACCAATTTTGTTATCGGATAAATTGGTGAATGGGTACATAAACTAATCTCCCTATATCCATCTAGATCTAGAACAAAACAATACAGAACATGGCACTTTTCCTAGGCTCTAATCATTGAATTTACTCCTGAACAAAAGACGAGAGACATACCTTTAAGTGTCACTTCCTTATGTCTTTGTTGTTCTTGTTTCACTCTGGTGATCTTATGATACTGATCCTGCAGTGAGACACAAACCAACCGAAGTGAAAGAAGTAAAAGTATATTCAATGACAACCTATGCATATGATCAAGGAATTATGCAATATAATAAAGATAATTCTATGGGAAAGAAGCATGCCACTATATTATATTAAATAATAGGAAGAGATATTACAACCGGATGCCTTGATGTCGTAAGGCTCCTTCCAAAAATTCCTTGCTTCCCACACCCTTCTTTCTCCAAGGATTCTGTGACCATGGATCTGATAGCTACTCACAATCTATCTTGATAAATCATAGCTCAAATCCACTCTAACCAAGCTAACAATCTCAAGCCAAAACAACTAAATTTCTCCATGAGAGCTCCTCTCCTTTTATAATATGAAGAGGATAAGGTGAGGAGGTTAGGATGATCCCACTAAATCATGAAAGCGAGTAAGATCCAAACCGTTCGGAGGCCACCTCACCTTAGAAGCTTCTCCTTCTAGAAGCATCGAGAAGATGCTCATTTTTCCCACGTACACGAATTTACGCACCCTATCTATAGTGCAACCTGCGGAAACTCTGCACCCTAGCTATAGTGCAACCTGTAGAAACCAAGAATTTCCTCACCCTAGCTATAGTGAAGCTTGTGGAAACTAGGCATTTACTCACCCTAGCTTTAGTGCAGCCTGTGGAAACTAGGAATTTCATCACCCTAGCTATAGTGCAGCCTGCAGAAACCAGACATTTCTGCACCCTGTGTATAGAGTAGCCAGCGGAAATCCTCCTTAATAGGGTATTTTCAAAGGAAAATACAACTTCTTCTCTCAGGGAAAGTTCTTCTCCCTTCTTTCTTCAGGAATCTAGGCCACTGACCCCTCTGAAGGAAAAAGATAGGTTTACATCATTAACGATCATAGGTATGTAGAAAATAATGTGTAACAATAGGTACTGACGATGAAATGTATCAAATATCAGTAATGTGAGCCTTAATAGATAGTAGTCGAGAGGGATCTGGCCAAGACGTTTGGTGTACTGCAACTAACATTTGGAGAAATTGAGGTAGATCTGGGAAATTATGAGTATAGTGGCCATATACGGAACATATGACATAAGAAAATTTGGTTCACAACCCTTTATTTCCAGTAGTGGAGGACTCTGGAGTAGTAGTGGATGTACTTGGTGGATTCGCGAGCAATGTGGTTTCTCTAGGGAGTCAGATCATATTTCGTAACTCAGGAAGAGTAGGACATCTATTAGTGGGCTTCCCTTCTCGTTCACATAGTGCGCAAGTAGGTTGAACTCGAGGAGGAAGTGGAGCTGTGGGCTCTTTATTCTTTTGTCTGCCCCTAGCAGCGACAATGGTGCCAACAGGGAGGGGGGATGGTGGTGTGGCAGGAGCCTGTACTGGAATCTGCATCGGTATTCCCTCTGTTTGAGAAGGGAGAGTTGGTTGAGGAACCATCGTAGGTGGATGTAGATACCATATAGGGATGGAAAGCACCATGTTAGGAAGAGTAAGGGTCACAACTACCTGGAATGCTTGGACTCCAGGTGGGGGGTAGAAGAAGGGAATTTGGGTAATGGCTTGGGGGACTTTCTCCCAAATCGGGATTTACCCCTAGAGGGGGGGGGAAACTAGGGATAAGTGGTGCAATGGGGTTCTCAGATAATTCCTGAGGTATTAGTTCTTCCACTGGTGGAACATCGAGGTGAGGAGAGGCCTCAGTGGGAGGAATAATGTCTCTGATATGTATTCCATTAGAAGATACTACACACACTTGTGTTGAAGGGTGTAGGAGAGGTAGTGATCTATGATATGACCCCAACAAGGATGGATCCTTGAAAATTATGGGACTCATGTCAATGACTGAATAATCATTTGAGCTAGTGCGGATAAGGGGGATAATGTTATCAATGTTGGAGGAATGGTTAGGCTCATAATGTGTAATTTGGTCGATGGTGATGATTTTCCTGTTATGGGGGAACATCATTGTTCAAAACACAAAAGAAGCTACCACCTTTATAGCACACATGTATCTACATCTCAACAAGATATTATAATCAAGTGGGGCATCGATAAATTCAATGACTATGAGGATGGTTTTCCCCCCAAGTTCGACGGGTACATTTTGGAAGATCCCTTCAGGGGATGATGATTGACCATCATAATCTATAAGGGTGATGGAAAATGGTACTATATTAGGTGAGACAACTTTTTTCTATATGAATTTGGACACGATGCATGTGGATTCACCTTCATCGATAATACACCGATGAAATGTGATGTTCCAGATCTTAATTGGTATCTGAAAAGCTACCAGGGTGGGGAGGCATAGTTCTCCGCGATCGAGATCAAAGGTGATGAGTCTAGTATCAGATGGGTCAACTGTCCCCAAGGTGGAAATAAAGGATTTTTTGTTGAGTTGGACAGGTTTGGAGGACCTCCAATATATACATGGATGCATGAGACTGTGATAAGTCATCGACTAGACTGTAGTTATGGGCTGCCCTAGCATGAGGTTTATGTACATTCCTCTATAAAGGCATATGGGGTATCCAAGGGTTTGGTTCAGTTTTAGGGCATGGAATCATCAATGGTTGTATGGTTGTAGCTGGATCCATTTCTGAGGTGGTTGGAGTAGATTCAGGGGGAACACCATACTGGCGACCGCGTTTTTGCAAAAGAATTTCTTCTTCACTGGTAAGGAGGATTTTGCGATCGATCGGATTTCCAGGTTGATTGGAACCTAGGTGTTGATATTGTACCATTTGTGGTGGGGTAGGGTGTACCTCCTATTGGGTATTCATCACACCTTGGTGTGGAATAGGGTTTTTCAAAATGACTGGAGGTGGTTGCTACAAGTAAAGTTGTGGGGCCTGTTGAGGGGTAGGCGAAGCTGGGGGACGTTGTGCGTTCATGGATTCTTTCATCCATTTGAAGTCAAACATTTGGGATAAATGGTGTGTATAATGTCCATACTCACCATAGAGAGTGAAAGGGAAGTTATTCCTAAGATTTTTGTTGTTATTCCCTTGTTTCTTGTTATTATTTTCCCCTTGGGGGTTTTGGTTGTCGTGATTCTAGTTTCCCCCAACAGGATGGTTTTGTTGGGGGTTATTTCTGCCTGGTCTCGGGTTATTATTGTTAAAGTTTTTCCCTTTATTCTTGGATTTATTTGGTTTATGGGATGGATTTTCCATATTAAACTGTTCAAAAGTATGAACCTGTTGAATGGGAGAGGGATAAACAAAGTTAACATCAAAATGTGGTTGTCTGTGTGGAGGAGAAACCGACTGTGGAGGACTAGGAAATGGAAAGTATGGATTGTTTTGGGAAGTTGATCCATATGGTGTATAGGAAGTTGAAGTACCTCCACAACTATTATGGTCACATGTAGGGGTTAGGGGTGGACCCACATTTGATGGAGGGACTGAATGCATCTGGGGTACTAGTGGGGGTCCCCCCAATGAATGAGGGGGAACAACTGGATATGAATGTTGGTAAGTGAGGGGAGGGTAATAAGATATCCCTCCATATGGTTGTGTATATTTTGGTGCACCATAAATAAGTGGCGGTTGGATGTAAGGATTATAGTGTGTCATGGAACCAATCAAACCATCCGCAGTGTGGGACATCCCAGGTTTATCCTGGCCAAATGGTATGGGTTTGGGTGCATCATGTAACATTGTGTATAAGTAACTTGATTGAACATAGATGAGGTCAAATTGTTGAGCCTTTATGATGGCTTATTCCTCTATCTGAGGAAACGTGGATGCTACATCCTTGGAAATAACAAAGACAAGTGATTTGAGAAACCAATCAAGACATTGTTCTTTGGTGGTTTCCACTTTACACAAACTACGGTGCTGATGCCATTCATGGATGTGATAGAATATATGGATAGCTATAGTTTGTTTGAACTCTGAGAGAATTTCTAAGTTAGTATCATGATGAGATGGTAGTTGGAAAAGGAAAAAAAGGTCATGTCCAATGATTCAAAGGTCGCATGGGACCCTGATTTTTCGTCCACATACCATTTGGCGGAGGAACTAGTGAGAGTGTGTTGAAAAAACCTTAGGTGGATGGAATCATACATGATGTTTTTCATAAAATGGTTGGCGAGATCATCCCTTGGTTTTCCTTCAAACTTTGGAATATCTGAAGGTAAATTGGTAGGCATATTGGGCCAAGTGGGATCATGCAAAATGAGACCATTCATGAGTTTGGTTAAATCATAAATTTTAAGGGATGCCAAGTATGGCATAGAGATATTTGGTGGAGGATTATTTCCATCCATCATGTGAGCAGGTAGTGGACCTGTCCCGTGAGAGAGATTTGGTGGGTTTTCACTTCTCCCATGAGAAGAAGTTTTCCCCCCGCCTCCTTGTGAAGGAGAAATAGTGGATGGATGTCCTTGGGAATTGGACCCAAACAAAGTGGAACCAAGTAAACTGGATCCCAAAATAGTAGCACTCACGGGGGTGTGAGATGGTTGAGTCGGTGAGTTGGCAATACTAGGGACTCCTCCTAGAATAGGAGGAAGATTTTGCAAGCGTCTGGAACGACGAGGATTTTGTGGGTCCCCGATGGTTTCCAACTAGAAAAGTGAATTTGTTAAAATGGTGATAAGATAAATAAATGAACAATATCTTTGTATAATTTGGACCTTCACAAGATAATGCACCTCACAATTGCATGTAATCAAATGAGAATCATACATAAATCAATTGTAAATAAGAAAACACGTGGATAGGTGGATTTTGTTTGCGTGGGGGAACAAATAAAAGAAAATTATCGTGTCCTAAAAGATGTATCATCCTTCCTCTCAAATGGCACTAGGCCTTCCAAGAACACTCAACAATGGGGTCTGAAGCCACCATAAGAGGAACTAGTGAAGGTTGAAATAATTAGTTATAATGAGGGGTAGAGGGTGCATATGCCGAAAGAGCTGGCGATATTTCCCAATAGCCACACAAAATCTTATCAAGGTGCGATTGTAACCCACAATCGCCACTTGGGTAGATGTCCTAAATTTTGGTCCCTAGGTACCTCAGTCAAAGTGAAACATTTAGACTTTTGGCCTCATAAATGGATCACGGGTTGGATTCCCTTCTAAGAGTTGGGTGACTCAAGGAGGGATACGCAGAACAACCAAACCTTGGAATTCAACCCTTCACGGGTATCTCCCTGTCTTATGGTGTAGGAACACTTGACTTGGAGGATTTGAAAGTTCCCTATTTCTCAACTTATAATTTTTAAAAATGCGAGAACCAGATAATAGGGGGTTATTTGGATGCCTACCCCCGAGATCTTACCTAAACTAAAAAAATTTCTTTTGGAACCTCATGTGGAGGAAAACTTAGTGATATTTAAAAAAAAAAATTAGATGTGGTGGGTTGAGAGATTGGGGTGTGAACCAATATCGTTTGAATTAATGGGTGTGGATAATTTCCAAAGAAGTAGTGGGACGTTTCAGAATTCCTTTGGAGAAAACCTACTTCCACCTCCACTATTCAAAATAGAAATTATGTGTGTGGGGAGTGACTTTGTGTGCAAGTAAGTGAGAAAGTGTGCCAAGTTTTTAATAATTTAGGCATGATATTGCAACATGTGGACTTCCCATGGTCCTTACAAATCTTTGTTACCTAGCTTACTACGTGTCATTGGTACAACCTTGCGGAATTTTAAAATCCCTAAAGAACTAGCACGTGGACATATGGGTCCTTTACAAATCCTTTAAACTCCCTAAATTTTGTTTACACTAAGAAATCTTGAAAACTATCCTAGATTGCAAGCATGTGGGCATGTATGGGCCCATTACTTTTATCTTTAAACTTTCCTATATTGTGATGTAAAATAAGAAATAAATTTCAAGAAACTATCCTAAGTTTGCAACATGTGGGCAAGTATGGTCCCTTACAATTTTAATATGATTTCAAAAAACTAAGAGGAACCCTAGGGGGGCTTTGTCCTCTCCTAAATATTTTTGTTAAGGGAGATAAAATGTCCCTTTATCCACCTTTCAAATTCTCAAGATCACACTAAGGTGCAAGAGAAGAGCATACTCAAGGGTCAAAGTTAACTTCTAGTCCCAATGTAAGTGATTTATGTATGATAACAATAATCTCAACTTAAAAGTTTACAAGACAAACAAGACATCCATGTGGAAACCAAAGCAAAAGAGGAGAATATTGATTCTTTTTACCCTCTAAGTGCCTATGTTTAGTTAACCTTTCATATGGGAAAGGATTCTAAGTGGAGGCAATTTTCCTTACAAAGTGCATGAAAGAAAAAGTCTAAAGGCTAGGGGTCTTCAAATCATCATAAAAACCCTTACAATTTTGAAAAACTGGAGATATGTTTAGGTTAAAACTCTGACAGGTGCGTAGTGGGTGCACAATGAACAGTGAAAAGAAGTATGTGGTGCACACAGTGCGCAGGGTGTGCATCTGTGGGCAGGAAAATCCACGCACTTCCTGTCACGCATCGGGGGAGACATTTCCGAGCAAAATACTCCTTCCCCATCTCTTAATTTTACCTTTGGCAGGTTGGGCTAGGCCGATTTTGGTACCTGCAAGAAAAATTGATTAAAAATAAGTTCTCTCTAAGATCAAATAAGGTGGAATTTGATACCTTTCTCCAGTATGGTCACCAACATATTGTGTTGGTTTTGTCACTTGGGTGAGAAAAACAACAACACTTGCATGTCTAGATGAGCTTGCTAAACAAGAAAGAAGTTTGTGAGTGGGTTAAACAATCCAAACACATGTAATAAACAAAGAAATAAACTAAAAAACTAAGAAATAAAAGTTAGAAATCATGAGAAATTTAGAACCATAAAAATCAACCAATGACCAACATAATTCTAGCAATGTATCAATAGATTAGTAGGAAAAACACCGTAGAGACAAATGAGAACTTATGAGTCCCCTCTTCCTCCTTGGGAGGTCTCTTGAGTTACCAAATGGAGATCTCTTCATGCAATGGAAGAAAATAGCAAATGGTGAAGAACAACAATGCGTATTCCCTCAAGAGGTGAGTGGAACGACCTATTGCAATGGTTCTTTAAGGATCCAAAGAGAAAAGATGATTCTCAAGGGAGAATTCTTGCAGCATAACAATACAATGAAGATCTTGGTTTCTTAGTGCACCCATGGCTCTTATTTATATCATTTCTTTAAGGAAAAATGTAATTGGTTCTTGGTGTGAACAAGGGGACTTTTAGTGCACCCTCTAGTCCTTGAGCAACCTCCCATTTGGATTTCATACGAGGGTAAAATCATGTTGGGATCTGGTACATAAGTGGTTGAGGGGCCGAAAATATCCATAAATGCATCGTTCATAGAAGTGCATTTATTTTCTCATACACAGTCGCACACTTGGTGCATTGTGTGCTCTGA
The DNA here is from genome assembly GCA_000966675.3 of Picea glauca. Taxonomy (NCBI): domain Eukaryota; kingdom Viridiplantae; phylum Streptophyta; class Pinopsida; order Pinales; family Pinaceae; genus Picea; species Picea glauca. Next base: position 134,677 of record JZKD02S1602529.1, read on the forward strand.
GGGCTTTGTTGGCCTATGCACACTATGCACTGTGCGGGCGCTTCCTTTGGTGAATTTGCGCATGTCAATTTTTTACTCAATTGTATAGTTTTTTTCCTTTTGAATGCATTTCAGTGTTGTAGGTAGACTAATTGTTGTTGGAATTTCCGTGTTTCCTTAACCATTTTCATGCAATGTTGTGGATGATATTTCAGTGATAACACTTTGTCAGCCATCTTTCCAAGACTTTTGAAGAGATAAAATGGTATATTCAGAGGCTTCTTACCAGTGAAACACATTAAGATCCTAGTGTGATATTGACAAACCTTGTCAAATATCCCTTCACATGTAAAAATATTCTGGATAACCCTCATCAAATCACTGTGACTTTTCAATAAAAACCCTTTGGGTATGGTAGTGCCAAATTTAGAATTTCTAAATTTAGGCTTCAGAAAATCATGATAGTGAGAAAGATCTAACTGCATATTTTTTAACCATTGTTCTCCATGGGTAGGAATTTTTGTTGCATCTGCGACACTATATTTAAAAACTTGCAAAAGGAGATTGCCCACTTTAGTCTTAGCTCCATCCAAATTCTCTACAAACTCTCTCGTCACGTGTCTGTTGTACCCCTAAAGTTTTTCACAAAACCTGATACAACCCACTTGTTCAAAGGATGCTTTGATCGCTTGGTACGTGTTTACCAAATTTAAACCCCGTGGCTCAAACCTCACAATGTCCCTGCTTCTTACATTCTTTCTTTTTCGTTCAGGAGTTGTCATGATGTTGATATATGTCAACCTTGTGTGAACTGTAGGTGTGCAACAATAGGAAGAAACATAAAACTCTACGCAACAAACAAGCAACAATAGGAAACTCGACACAACAACAATGATGGCTAGGGTTTAGCTCAAATGAAGTAAAGTTGTTTATGTGAAAAGAAAATTTGTTTCAGAGGATAACTTGCGATGGGCTCCAATAAAGTCTCTTGAAAATTGATTGAAACAATTGGAGAATGCGAAGCAAAAAACAGAGTGAAAGGTTTTCATAGCGACTGGAAACACAGAACATTTGCATAGCAATTGGAGTTTGCGTAGCAGAGAGCTTTGGAGCTTGTTGGCAAGGCTATGGATGATGCACATGTATTGGATGCGATGGAGAAAAAAAAAAGGTGGCCAATATTCATGCTCGAATGGATAAGGAGCAAAATTTTGAAAAGGGAAATGGTTATCCATAATGACAAGACGTTTCAAAGCAAGTTAGGGATTTTCACAATGGGTACACTTTTGAAGTCTGCAACAATACAAATGACATGGAATTTCGTGATTGTTCCTTCTCTGACCTCATGAAAGGTGATGATGAACCATAATGCCTTTCAACATGACATTCACCCTAACCTATGACTCAACCATAGCACATAATTTCCCACTTTTTTTAATTTGATTCAAGACTTAGAAAAGTGGACCATTACAAATTGAACATGATGGACTTTACACTCTTGAATATTTGCTTTTTATGATGGTGTTTTATGAAAAATACAATACACCCTTTAAACCAACTTATCCCCTTATGAACATTTCAATTCATTTTTTATTTGGTTACTGACCTCATAAACCTTGACACACTAACTGTGACTCATCTAGGAATGGATTGATTTTCCCAAGATTATCACATGACTTTGAAAACCTTGGAAAAACGTCTAACTCTAGCTATGAAAATCATTGTGCTAACACACTCAACTTCACTTGTTATCTCTACCAACTTAGCCTAACTTACTAACCTAGTTTTAAGTTACTAACTTGTTGTTGTCATAATAATTTCTACAACCACCATTTTGCATCTTATATTATCCTACTAACCATCTAATTCAACCCAAAAAATTGCATGAAGCAAAGTACTATCAGATAGAGTTAAGGTGTGCATAAATTTCTCTTTACAAAGTGCATTTCTTAAGGTTTATTGCAACTGCCATTACTCTTGTTTTTTTGTTGTTACAGTCACTTTTGATATCCTTTTAAACCCATTTGCTGATTGATAATCCACATCTAATTTGTACTAGGAAAGACACAATCAATAAACGCTAAAATTGTTCACTAAATTGTCTTAACACAATACTTTATGAAGTTGTTTACTGTTTTCATAACTGTTAATTTGTTGTTGTTATAATTACTTTGACAACCTTTTAAAGTCATCACTTGGATCCTATTAATCTAGAAATTGTAAGTGGAAAAAGTATCATCATTGCAAGATCTTCATATTTTATTACATTGTCCTTATAAGTTACAATTTGTGGATTTATTATTGTTGCTACACATCTATCCTTTATGCATAAACTTGTTTGGTAGCAAAATTTTATATTGAAGTTGATTGAAAGCATTGATATCATTGGTTATTATATAAAATTTGTTGTTTCTTTGGTAAAGGACAGGTATCATTCACCTTATTTCCCCTTAACCCCTTGACACAACCTTTCCAAGTGACTTCATTCATTTGAGTGACCTAAAGAGAGGGGTGGTATTACCTTTTCTTATCCTCCTTCATTAATCAACTAGGTCCTAGGATGTCTCCCTTGGAGTGAGGTTTTCCTCCTCCTAAAGAGAAAGAGGTACCTTATTGAGTTGACAGTGATAGGGTTATCTCCATGTTACGTCAATCTAAGCCTAATTTCCTTTAGGATTTGGGAAAGTATATATTGCGTGATAACAAGTACAACTATTTCCTTGAAATCCATCCTTCAATTTTTTCTTGTTAGTTATGGATATGATAAGATATCATGTGGATTTGATATATCTATGATCAACTGCTATGGATCTAATATCTAGCTTACCTTTAGAGCATGTTCTCTGATACCATGTTGAAAACCCCTTACTCCAACCCCTAGCTATCTTGTTATCTAGTGATTTCCTTACTGCAAATTAGATTAGCAGCTCACACAATAAAAATACACTATTGGAATATTCAACTCAAATAAATATATCAAAAGAAAAAATAGAAACCAAATAATGCACACATAAACACCAATATTTTTGGGTAGATACCCTTGAAAAAAATCTCGGAGGGAAAACTAGTGCTGAGAATGATTTTATTATGCTAAAATTAGGGCTCCCATAACAAACATAATGGCTCATTGAGAGAAATACAACTACAGACAAACTTGGAAAAGTATGATTTGTTGTACGACCCAGATCTACATGATTTTCTAGGTGTACATTATTTTCCCTTATACATAGCCGTGTATACATGCATGTCTCCAATTTGACCCATGTACACGCAAAAAAAGACTGTACAGAAAAATATGTACGGATCGACACTTTCCTGTGGCTTCGCTCTGCAGAAACCCACTCACAGTTTATTCTATTCTCTCTTCTCCTTGACCTGAACTCTAGATGGAATTCCTTCTCCACCTATCCAATATTTTCCTGAATCATAGTCCTTCATGATGCAATCCTCTGAGCAAAATTCCTTCTCTTCTTTGATAAATGTATCAAGTGTATTCTCCTTCACCCTAATCTTTCTTTTATAATCTTGAGTTGAAATATAACCCTAATCTCCAAAGTGATTCATGAATGATATTACTTATCACCTCACTTGACATCAATGGCTAAGATTAAATGATAACTTTTAGCATTTCCTAAAATAATTCAATTAATTAATAAAATCTTTTTTTTTACTTGGTTTTGTTTTTTATATTCTCAAAAGAAGGAATATACATGTTCCAGTCCATAACAATGGCCTATAGAAACACCAAATTGAAAACACATCTACCTATCAGATTTCAACTATACTTGTCCTTAATTTCATTTCTATCACTAACTGTCCCTTACTATGACCGTTTACAAAACATTTTACAATATTGTCTTCTTTCACAGTCGAATCTCTATTGCTTCTATTTCTCCCCATTTTATATATTCATAGTATCCACAGGCTCCCATAGGCATGGAGAGTGCCTCTTTCGAGCATTCATCTACCTTTTCATTTAGCTCACATAGAATATGATGGAATGATAACCATTCAAAAGACTGAAAGGTAAGTTTAATGTCCCTCATAATTGGGGCCAATCTAATATCTTGTGATGCAGTTTTCTTCCTTTCCCAATCAATGACAAGCTTAGAGTCACCCTTCAGTTGAAGTTTAATGATGCCATTTTTAATTGATATCTCCAATAAGGTCCATATCACAATGAATTTTTCTCTATTATTTGTACCTACTCCTGGCGCATACCTGATAAACACGTAATGATTTTGATTGATGTACATCACAATAGTGACTCTGCACATAGGTGGATGGCCTTGGAAGGCTCCATCAAAATACCCCCAAGGTATTTTGTAATCAATTGCAGTAAGTACAAGATTCCCAGGGTTCTTTTCCTTTAGTTCTTCTTTGAATTCTATAGCTAAATTTAGAGTAATTACTACTATTACTTCCGGGGGTATGAATTTATACTTGAAGGTTTTGTTATTTCAGGACCACCAAATATTGGAGACCAATATGCATAGTAAACCTGCATAAATTATGACTGATCTATCTTGAATCCATTCCTTAAAGCGATGAAGGATCCATTCTTTGGGTTTTTTGACCAATATAGAGAGTTATTGATTTGGTCATCAAGTATAATAAATTTTTTACATAAGAGTACCACAAAATTATTTCATTCTTCAAATAACCCACCAGTTAAGCCAAGGAAATCCATATATTTCCATCTGTATCTTCCTCTTAGATAAGGAAATTGTGTTTGCACGTCACTCATCATATATACGTTATGGTATCTTAGAATTTGAATAAGGGGATCCGATAGTTTAAATCCATTTCCCACTCCCAAATAGGGACCTTATCCTAGGTGTATACTCCTCCCATTCATTATTTTCCACATTGACCATTCACCTACCATAGGGAAGTATTCTACTAGGGATTTCCACACAATCGATCCTTTTGAGGATTTTTGTAGGTTTATAGACTAGTTCAGGATGGAAAAGTTGGTTGAGTATTTATATTTCATTACCTAATGCCAAAGAGAGTTGCCCATCATTAATATCCAAAGGTTTGTTTTGGCCAAATATTGAGAAAATGAATGAATTTCTTTTAAACCCCATCCTCTAAGTTCTTGGGGGTTGCAACTGTGGACCATTTAGCTAGGTGCATCCCTCCAATTTTGTTTTCCTGACCAAAGTTATTAAAAAATTAGTTTCGAATATTTGTAAGAATTCCTTTGGGGACTGCAAAAATGGAGTTCTAGTAAATTGGAATGCTCTCCAAAACTACTTTTAGAAGGACACACCTTCCTCCTCTAGAGAGAAGCATGTTTACCCAAATCAAAATTCTTTCTTCTATATTTTTAATAATCCATCCCCAGTTCATTGAACTATATCTCTCAGGATTTAGGAAGAAGCCTACACACTTCAAGACATCCTCCATATTTTTCCTTGGATATGGGATGATATTCCATACAATATCAATTTCATTGTCTAAGCAGTTATTAAAAATGAGGCAGGATTTTTCAAGGTTTATTTCCATACTTGTCACTTGGAAGTATAAATGTTAAATGCATTTAAGTTCCAAAAGGTCTCCCTATGATTCCTAATCACAACAAAATATATCATTAACAAATATTAAGTGAGATAACTTCTCTCTCCGATACTGAAATACCTCTCAAATCCCCATTGATTCTATCTTCCTTTATCAATCAACTCAATGCTTCAGTAATGATCAAGAAGAGGAAGGGGGATAGTGGACACCCCTGCCTAATTCCCCTTGAGGATTTGAAGAAACGAGATGGGGATCCATTGATTACAAATGTGAACAAATCATTCTGATGACATCCCATTATCAAGTTTATCATTTTCTATGACATTCCCATCTAAAGGAGAACTAGGCGAAGGAATGTCCAATTAACTCTATCATATTTCTTTGACAAATCCCATTTCAATATAGCTGCCTTTAGGTTCCTCTTCTTAACTGAATGAAAAAACTCCCAGGCAACTTGATGCACGAGCATTTTTTCTCCAAAACAATCTTGTTTGACTAGACCTAAGGGGGTCTTGAATTATTTTAAAATTCATATGTTTTATTTAAATTCCATAGGATAGGGTTGTTGAGTTGAAATTTATGTGAATTCAATACAATTTTCCTTATTGATAATATCTTGAGAGTTGTCGGAGATAGTTGAGGATTTTGTGGATCTGAAGGATCCTAGAGATTATTGAGTGGGGGATTTTAGGATCTAAACCTAATTCGCGTGTCAAAATTCTCATGTATAATTTGTAATCCTACAAGAATGAGAAAGATGGCCAATTGAATAGATAATCAGGCCAATGTGTTGAGAAGAGGCCAATTACTGGAAATCAAGACAAAGGAGAGAAGACCAAACTATGATATCAGACAAAGAGAAGTTCTTACTGTAATTTTATGTACAACATTTAATTTAATATAGTTTTGTGTATTTATCTAGCGTCTCTATGTATCATTGGAAAAAGTGTTGAATATTGAAACCCATATCATATTCTCTATATGCATATTGTTTTCCCAATTCGTGTGTGCATGTATCAGGGTTCAACTATGTAATGAAACCCTTAAATTGGAGAACGCAAGGTCATTGAAAGGATCATAGTTAAAAGGAGGATTGATGAACCAGATATGAAGGAAGACTGAATTAATTGAGAGTCAAAAGGAAATTCAAATCAGAGTAAAAATGAATATGAACCAAAGGAAGGAACCCTTTGCAGGAAAGAAGGAAAAACAACCATATGTTCAAGGAAGATAGTTAATTGCGATCATCGATTTATGGGATCAAGAATTCATTCATGAGTTTAAGTTTGGATGACTAGGATTAGAATTGCAGAGAAGAGAAGATCCAATCGTGACCATTGATCACTGGAAGGATCAACAATTGAGATCAATAGTCTTTCGGATTGACTTAAGTCTCGAAACCCAGAAGAGACCACGACCATCAATAGTCCTAGATTGACAGTGGAAAGTTGTCACATGATTGGAGTTTGATATGGTGGAAAAAGGATTTCAGAGTAGCGTATTCAAAACATAAGATGGAAGGATACTCCAACAGAGGTAGTCTGATCAACGGTGTAGATTGATTTGGATAGATAAATGATGGTGATTGGAAGGAGTGAATTCTCATATCAATAGTCATAAAAGTACCTTAGGATAAGGAGATCGAGGATTTTAAGGACTCCACATGGAAGTGTGCTATCATAGTTATAAAACCGTCGAAGTGCTCAAAAAAACAAATACTCTAACTAATGGTTCAGATGAGTTCAGAGTAGCCAAATCAATGACTACGAAAGTGGTGTGTGGAGTCAGCTTATTAGCTATTAGAATGATGGTTTTGGAGTCCATAAGCTTGAGGAACTATGATATAAAAACATCGATGAAAGATCAAGATCTATTTGGAGTTGAATAGATCGACGAATCATGAAAGGACATGTGGAATCTAGCAGAGACATATGATGAGTTGGAATTGACGATTGTGAAGAGGACACATGGCAGTTTGAACCACGACTGTGAGTGAGACATGTGGTATACATGTGATCATATATTATTAAAGGAATGATCGATGATGATGGTGATAGATGATGGAGATAAAATATCCTTATGAATATCAATGACATATGACCATCCATAGATTTAGTGTATCGAAGTTAGCTTTCTGAGCTCTTGACTATGAACCGTCGGAGTATATAACTTCGAAAAACCTAGAAAATTATTCCAACAACGAGATATTTACATCCATTAGAGAGGAGACCTAATGAATATGATTAAATTTTGATCAGAGCTCTTAATATAGAGACATTATGATAGAGTTGATAGCTCGAGGAGGAGATCCAACCGTTTGTTTTATATGAGATCGACAGTGGACAACCATCACAATGGATGTTAGCAATTGGTCACAACACATGTTCAAGTGACAAGATAAAGGATTGAGTGTTGAAACAAAGGAGTTGGTGAATGATTCTATGGTGTGTGGTTATATTGTTGAGTGAAAAAAAAGACGAAGGAGTGAAAGCTAATTCAAGGAGCACTTAAGTTTAGCGCCTAACAACAGAGAACATAGAACTATTTTCGAAGGAGATTTTAGGCCCGTGAGTTAAAATTTGGGTCAGCTTGAATTCCAAGATGAAGTAGAATTAATTTTAAAATTTTGTGTATGTGGGTTACAAGCTAAGAGGTCATAAAAAATGCAACCACATCATGGATTTTTCTATTTTGAAGGAATCCAAATTGTTCCTCTCCTATGATCTCAGTCAATATAGTCTTCAAACACCTCACAATGACCTTATTTATTATTTTATAGATCACATTAAAATAGGAAATGGGTCTAAAGTCCCCAAAGGTCTCTCCCTCCCATTTCTTTGGAATTAGACTTACAAATGTGGAGCTGAAATACCCTATCATTATTCCCTTTCTTTGGGACTCTTTGAATATAAATAGCATATCATCCTTTATTACATCGAAGAATATCTTAAAGAAATCAACTGTAACTCTGTTCAGACCTAGGCTCTTCCCATTTTACATTGAAGAGAGGTCAACTAGGATTTCTTCCTCTGACACCTCCTCATCAAGAGAATTGTTCATCTCTTCAGAGAAAACCACTGATAATTTTGAAGCAACTTTAAATATTTCTTGAATAGGGAATCCTTTAGGGGCTTCGAGGAGGTTCTTGAAAAAACGTTCTCCCTCTTCCACCTTTTCTTTTAATAATTAATAAAATACATTTACTCTAATAATTCCTTTAATTAAAGTAAATTCAAGGATATAAGGATTTGGATGGTTTCCCCATGGCTAGACACATAGACCTGTGCAGAAATACATGTCTAGTGTCCAATGCTACCATGCATAAACAATATGACCATTTTCATGTGATTTCTAAAATGAGACATGCAGTTGGTGTTTTACCTTATTTTCATCATGTAGATATAGGAAGATAAATGCTAGAAAAAAAATAATCGTGGGTAGAAGTTCAGAAACTGCTTCAAAATCAAAGCTTGAACCCACCAAAGCAAGAGAACATTCAGATAGAATTGCTCAATGACAATTTTCCATCTTCTTTAGTTATCATAAGCAAGGATGACCAAGTAAACAAAGGAGCCAACTTTGTAATGGACTTGAGAAAAAGAAGAACTCTAAAGAAAATTAGTAGATGACCCTATGAAAGTGGATGATCATGAACCTCCATCCAATAATATAAAGATAGAATCACAAGTCGAAGTAGAATCAAGTTCAACTAGAGATTCAAAGAAGCCTTTTTCTTGAAAAGTATATTATTTCAATAACTAATATTGCATCTTCAAGTGGTCTCAATTCACCATTCACCATTCCTCCCAGAACTTCACTTTTCAATGTTTCCAACTACACAACACATGCCTCTACCACGTACTTAATTGCGTATGTTCTAACCAATGCATTCAAAAAAAAATTGGATGCTGCATAAACTTGCTTTTGTATAGTAATACTAAGTCCCCCACTTGAAACATTTATTGTTTAATATGTCTATCATACCATTCCTTTTCTCTTTCCTTCTGAACTTGTTGATGGAACCCTGTGACAAATCAGTCTTCCTCAAGTTGTAGAAATTGTGACAATATCTCATCCACTATGCTAGAGTCTGAACGATCAGTAATCGCTACAACGTGCAGGCTAGGCATAATACAATATATTGGCATTAATACTTATTTCCCATAGACCAACCTAAAATGTGTCTGTCCGATCAACTTTTTACTTGTAGTCCTATATGCCCATAATACTATAGGGATCCTTAAGTCCCAGTCATCCCTTCCTATGTTGCATATTTTTGTTAGATCCTTCTCCATAATTTTATTAAAAGATTCGACTGTCTCATTGGCCTGAGGGTGATATATTGTACTCCTTTGATGATGAATTTGAAATTCCTCAGTCAATGATGCAATTGTCTTATTCATGAAGTGTGTACCCTAATCACTTAGTAGACTGTGTGGGAATCCAAATCGTGTAACTACATTCTCAAATAGAAATTGTGCAATAGTCTCTGCACCACAGTTTGTGAATGTTGTTGATTCTGACCATCTGTTCAAATAATCTATCGCAATGATTATATACCTTTTTCATGATCTTCTCACTGGTGGGTTGATTGGTCCAACTAAGTCTATTTCCCATTAATCAAATTCCTATAGCGTAACCTATGGATGTAAAGGCGTCTCATCCATTTTGGATGACTTTCCCACCCTTTGAAAAACATTGCATGCTTGGCATTATTCTTTAGCATCCTTGTGAAGTGTGAGCCACCATATCCATACACACAAAATCTTCTGCACACGGTGGATTTAACTGCATAGTGTCCTCCTGCAATTCCTTTGTGTGCTTGTAGAGTATCAGTTGCCTTTCACACTCTATCACACATCGTCTTAATATTCCATCTGCACCTAACTTGTATAATTTCCATGCAATTAGCTGGAAGTCTACTGATTTAACCACTAATTATTTCTTCTATGCAACTTTCATGTCTCATGGGGCCATTCCTGTAATTAAGAAGTTGAAAATGTCTGTGAAGTAATCTTCCACCATTTTAACTGCAAATAACTGTGCATATATTATGTTTTCATCTTTATTCCCAACATCTTATATTGATAGTATGCATGATAGTCCTACATTCAACTTGCTTGGTTTCACAACAACCTCAAAAACATATTCTTGGAACAACAACAACCATCTGCATATTCTCCCCCCAACACTGGCTTGTTCACTAAGTATATTAGTGAAAAATGGTTTGTATACATATTTAAATGAGAACCCATCAAATAATGTCTAAACTTATACAATGCATATACCATTTCCAATCCTTCTCACTCCATGGTAGTGTAATTATTTTTTTGTTGTTGACAACTTCCTGCTTGTAAATGAAATTGGATGGTATATGTCTCCTTCTCCTGGTTGAGATAACAATACACCTAAATATATGGACGATGCATCCAAATGAACATGAAATTCCTTTTCCCAATATAAAAATATCAAAATTGTTGCAGTTGCTAGTTTTTTCTTCAATGTATCCAAACATTTATGACAATCCTCATTCCACTGGAACTTATCTTCTTTATTAAACACCTTCTCCATAGGTGTTGTAATCTGTGCATAACCCTTAATGAAATTCATGTAGTACACTATATGACCCAAGTTTTCTCTCAACTATCTTAGTGATGTAGGTGGTGGTAAGTCCAAAATCATTGCAATCTTAGAAGGATCCACTAGTAAGCCCTGTTTACATACCACATTACCCAAAAAAATTCCAAAAGGCATGCAAAAAATACATTTCTTCAAATTCAATGAAATTTGACATTGTCTACACCTACCCAGCATTAACCTAAGAACTTCTATGTGATATTTCAATAGACTAAATACAGTCCAATCATCTAAGTAACATTCAAGGAATCTATGAATAGATTCCTTGAAAGCTGTGACAACTACTATTGAAAAAATTGTAGTAACATTCTTCAACCCAAAAGGTATTACTATGTAATAATAGCTTCCCCACTCTTTCACGAAGTTAGTCTTATTTATGTCTTCCTGCATAATCTTAATATGGTGATATCCTAAAAAATCCATATGTGAAAGAATAGGCCTCCTTCCCTCCTACGTTCTCTAGCACTTCATATATAAATGGTGTTGGAAATGGATCACGTAGACATGCATCATTTAGCTTTCTTAGGTCTACAAAAATTATGATTCCCTCTATTTTATTATATTTCACTACCATTGGACTTATCCATTTTAATTCCATGACTGGTTAAATGATTCCTGCTTCTAACATTCTGTCTATCTCTGCCTTTACCTTCTCTTTATATTTTAGATTCATTCTGCATGGTATCTGTCTTACTGGCTTAGCACATGGTTGCAAAGGGATATTCATTTCTCTTAACTCCCTAGCTTTCCCTTTCATCTATGAGAATGTAGTTGGGAATAGATCCTGATACGTGCATTGTAAATCTACAATCTTATCCATAGTTTCATCATTCTAGTAATCACCTATCTGCACAAACTTTGGATTTTATTTTGTCCCAATATTGACCTTCCATCTATTTAGTGGCTATGCATATGCATAAGATTCAATATTGGGTCCTTCTATTGCATGTTCCCCCTCATTTTCAAGTGTTGGGTTGTTATATTATTTACAGTGAAATTATAGTCGAGCTAAATTGACTGACGATCGAAGTTGAGGTGGATCGACAACAAGTCAAAGGTCAAGGTGAGTCGACCGGTTAAAGTTGAATTCGAAGGTTGAGGTAGTTTGACATGGTAAAGACATCAAAAAAAGTCGAAGAGTTCAACCAACAAGAGGTCGATAGGCCGATGTGTGGTGACCGACTAAATACTGAATGAAGGACGACTAGTAGTTGAATTGTAATACAACTTGTATTCAATTGTAGCAGAATCCCAAGATTTTTCGGATTCATAGCCAATGATTTGCATGGACATCTAACCATTTTTGGGAACCAATTATTTAGTTTTTTTATATTGTAAATCCTATAAATAGATGTATTGTAAGACCGTAAACGATAATGAAAAACAATGAATGGTAGGATAACCAGTCTTTAGAGAAATATTTAGATGTAGGTTGCTATTCATGTAGATGTAATCTAGATTGGATACATGGTTGTTCTCGCGCATGAAAGAGGGTATGATGTCAATTTTGTCTTAGGTGTGGACCAAGGTTATATATGTAACCTTTTATTCAGATTGAATAAGACAACAAGAGAGAAAAAGGCTCAAGTAATGTTGGTTTTCTCGGTTTGGGTTTGCAGGGTAAAATCTATGTGTACTGTGTGATTTCTTTGGTATTTACGTTCTTGATTAAATTTTTCTTCTCCTATGCTAGGTTTAGTGTGGAAGTTCCTCTCATTTCCTAACAAGTGGTATCAAAGCTATGTTATTATTTGATGCGTGTATCATATGTTTATTTACCAATATTGAATTTGAGAACTAAACCCTAGGTACAGTAATAGTTGTAAGTAATAAATTGTGTTAAAGATTGTGGTAAAGAATGGAAAGAAGTTCAAGAATAAAGATAGAAAAATTCAATGGCCAGAATTTTGAGCTTTGGAAGATTAAAATGGAATATATTCTTGTAGATAGAGAACAATAGACAATGGTATATCTAGGTACCCAATTGATAGGAATATCGATGGAAGAATGGGATAAAATCGAAAGAAGAGAAAGAAGTATGATTTGACTTTGTCTTGCAGATTTGGTATTGTTAAATGTCCGAGGTGAAGATTCGAACAAGAAATTGTGGAACAATTTTTTAATATTATACCAGTTGAAATCTCTGGTAAATAATTTGTTTCTCATAAAGAAACTATATCTTCTGAGAAAGAGTCATGGAAATTTGATGACTGATCATTTAAATGCATTCAACGCCATTTTACGCCAATGATCATATGTGGAAGTTAAAATAATTGAGGATGAGAAGTGTATAAGCATATTATGTTCTTTTCCAGACTCCTGGGATATATTAGTCATGGATATCAGGAGTAATACAACCACACTAGCACTAGAAGACGTGGTTTCTTCTCTGATGTCAAAAGAAACAAGAAGAAAGAGAATGGAAGGATAAAAACCATATGCTTTAGTGATGAGAGGTCAACCAATTGAAAGAGATAAAGGTTGTTTCTTTGGTAGAAAGCATAAGTCTAAGGGTAGATCAAAATCCAAGATTCAGTCGAAAAGAAGATGCTGGAAATGCGACAAAGTTGGGCATTACAAAAAGGACTGTAAGTCGAGGGTGATGGAAATTAGTATGGGATCTGAAGAGAAGCAATTGACTGAGAGAAAGTCAACCCCGGATAAGGGAGGTGATGTGTACCCGGTGTCAACTAGTACATAGTCATATCAAGGTGTTTGGTTGATCGAATCGGGATGGGAGAATCCTATCATATGAAACCACATAGAGAATGGTTCTACGAGTATGAAAGATATGATGGAGGTGATGTGTTCTTGGGGGGTGACTCAACAACCAAAATTTTCAGATGAGGAAGAGTTCGATTGATACTATAGAATGGGAGGGAAAAAACCCTTCCAAGTTTGCTACACATTCCAGGTTTGGTAAGAAATATGATATCTATCAGTAAGATGAGTGAAGCTAGAGTACACAATCTGTTTCAGAAGTATTAATGCAATATGGTCAGAGGTGGGATGGTATTAATGAAAGGAGTTCTAATTGGAACCCTATATAAGTTATTAGGGAGTCTTGAGTTGACTGGATGAAAAAACATCATTTCTCTTGAAGTTGACTCAACTTTGAATCAAATCGACCCGACTCAGGATGATTCGGTAAAAACCGACTTGACAAGACATGATAAAATTGACTCGACCAGGCTATGGAATGAGATGATGGGACACATTGGAGAAAAATGACTTCGATCTATGCACAAAAAAGGTATGGTCGAAGGGTTTCCTGAATCTGGTTTAGAGGTTGGCTTTTGTGAACACTGCATATATGGAAAAAAAGTCGGGTCAGGTTCCCATCTAGAGCGACACAGGAAAATTGGATTCTAGAACTGGTTCATAGTGATGTGTTGGGCGGTTACATTTCCTTCACTTGGTGTATCCCTGTATTATGTCTCCTTCATATATGATTTTTCCAGGAATACATGGATATATTTTCTAAGGAATAAATCAGAGGTTTTAGAGAAATTTAAAGAGTTTAAAGCTCTTGTAGAAAACTAGACAGATAAGAATATTAAGGTGTTGAGAACTAAAAATGGTGGTGAATTTCGTGGAAATTAATTTTATCAATTTTGTAATCAGTGTGGAATAACATTCCAAAATACCACAACATTTACCCCACAAAAACATGGAGTTTCCGAGAGAATGAACAAAATGTTGATGGATAAGGAAAGGAGCATTCTTAGTGGTGTTGGGATCACACATGAATCATTGGTAGAGGTAGTCAACACTGTAAGATATCTGGTAAATGTTAAGCCCTAATATTGGCTCATTACCGCTTAATTGGGGCATACTATATTAGTAATGTTATTTTATTTATGTCGGCTTTAGGCCATTAGTTGTAATTATACCTCCTAGTCTCCTATATATACCAAGGAGACATTTTCATTTTG